>CAWUFW010029336.1:0-19301 GCA_963921515.1 Calotriton arnoldi | reverse complement strand
GATTATCATACTTGGAGGGAAGAAGCCCACTGGCTTCTGGCAAGGACTCACTGGGTCCTGGCTTTGAAGACATTACTAGTGAGGTGTGGTGTATGCACTACCTACTCTAGTGTGGCCTACTAAACTCTCTTGAGTTGTAGAAAGGGTGTGCTATCCCTTAACACACAACTCTAAGTTCAGTAGAACTTACTGTATACTAAGCTTGATGTATATGTACCTAAGGTACCCTTAGTGGTTTTCCATTTCCATTTATTAACTTTGTTTCGGCCTCTAGGGCCATAAAAGTACAAGCAATAAAAACAAATGATATACACTTATGGTTAAAATTGAGAGTAGCGCACAATCGTCTTCTAATACAGTGATCATCTCAGAAATAAAAAAGACAAAACACGCAATAGGTAAAAGTGCAACAGGGATGTGAAGTTATACATAATACTATCATCAACCCATTAAAAAAGGATAAAAACAACCATCCAGGGATATGCTGCAATCTAAAAGTTTTCAAGAAATACAAATATAAGGCTAAAATGCGGAGCCCGGATCATAGGGACAAAGTTGCTCAACCTACGCGAGTTTATACATTTGAAATTCCCCGTAGAAGCTACTTTTAACAAGTCCGCCGAATGCGCCACATACAGTTTAAAAATCGCGATACAGCAAAAACAATAGGTGGGTGCGTATCATACTTTAAAACTCTGTAGGCCTCAATGCTGCGCACAAATCCCATATTCCTACATAGTTGGATTATCCATCGCTTGCGCGGCAGCCGATAAGCAGGGCAAAGGAACAAAACATGCACTTCGGACTCCTCCTTATATTTACATGCAGGACATTCACCCGTTTGATCTTTCACCCATTTGCTGGTATGCGCTAATAATGGTAGAGTCCCTAATCTGAGTTGCACATACAATTTCCTGGCCAACGGGGGTTGAATAAAATCCAGAAAATTTTCTTTACTGAATACATCTTTTACTTGCAAAAATTCTACTGTCAAACGACCACGTGAGGCACTTACTTGGATAGACACTAGTTTGGCTAATCTATAGCGGTTGACTAGTTCCAGCCTAGAGATCGTGGCACATGATATCTCGGGTGTTCTCCAGAGGTCCGGCTTGCCTAACTTAAAGGCAAGCTCCCTTATGTGCCACAGCCATGGAATTTTCTTGACAGTGCAAATAGATAAGAGCTCAGTTAGATCAGCCCTAAAGACAGACAGCTCTGGGGTCACCCATATCCTCCGCCAGAAAGTTAAAGGTCTCAGGGTAATTTCTTCATCGAGGGGCCTAATGCCCAGATCCATGCGGAGGGGGATAAGAGGGGTGCTGCGGGGTAGGCCTATAAGCTGACGCATAAAGTTGTTCTCCACTTTCATCAAATTGGTGGTAGGGCAATGCCCCCACAACTCCACCCCGTATAATGTGGCACCCCTTGCTTGCGCTTTATAAATCTCCACCACAGGGGCGGCTGGTTTAAAAACTGAGGTTCTATATCATTTCATTATACCACCCACTGTCTGGATTAACCTGAGTCTTGCTTTGTCCAATTGTGGACCCCATTCAAAATGCTCTGACAGGGTAACTCCCAGATAATCAAATATCTTCACTCTTTCCAGTGGAATACCGTTTAAGGAAGGGTTTGATCGGGTCGTGCAAGGGGGATTAAAGACCATGTATTTAGTTTTTGTTTGGTTGATCTCTAGCCCTCGTAATTTACAAAAATTGGCGAAACCATCTAAAGTGCGCTGGATACCCATTGGTGTTTTTGAAAGTAGCAGGGTATCATCTGCAAATCAGCGCAGGGACCTTCCCCGAAACTAGCTTGGGGGCGTCATTGTCCTCAATTGCTTTAAGATGGTCAATAAGACAGTTAATAAAAAGACAAAATAAAGTAGGAGCTAAAACACATCCCTGCCGTACCCCCTTTTGAACAGGAAAACGGGGAGTAAGGTTCCCATATTTTCCACAACGTACTTGTGCAAAAGTGGTTTTCAGTTGATCAATTCAATTGAGATTATCTGGTAAAACAATAGCCAGCTGGAATCCCACCGCTGCCACCAATGTGAGAAGTTGGCCTGGCATATGCTGTCCACTAATTATAGTGGGCACCTTGCACCAGTCCAAACAACCCCTTATTGGAGATAGGTTAAAGACAACCTTTATTGAAAGCTATCCTAGTGGTAGCTATGGAGAGCAGCCTTCAGGCTAAGTCTTGAAGGAATGTAAAGCAGCTTGTTTTACCAGTCTATAATCTCTTGAGTGACCAAATGAAAGAGGACCACACCAGGTATATATTCAAAATATATGTATTTATTGCTAAACACACCCCTCTAGTCTCTTTATGAGGCTAGAGTTCGAAATACATAAGTTATAAGTTAGTTATTAACAGTAATAGCACAAATACACGTTTGAGCCCTAGGGGCGTACCAAACCATATACCAATAAAGTGGTATAAGAACCATGACTGAGCTAGACACAAGGCCTAGAGCCTGTAGAAGTGCTTGGACCACAAGGAACCACCCAAGGTAGTGACACAGGGGACCCACGGGGGACACGTGCAGTGTGAGAACACAGCCGCGAATCGCCGTTGACTTATATGGGGAAAGTCGCGGTTGGAATTTTAAAGAAAAGGGGCACTTAGAGGAGGACTTGGAGCAAACCCCTTTAGAACTGGGTTGTTCTAGAGTCTATACCCACGGGAGCACCAGAGTACTCGAGTTACCTCACCCAGGGAAGCCGGGTGCATAGGTGTCTTTCGGGGTCGGGTTTCGTCGTCGTTTTCAATGGCGATCTGCTTCAAAGTGCTGCTGGCGGCCAAGTCGAAAGTGTTCGGGTGGATCCAAAGGTGGATCGAAGATCTGAAGAACCTGAAAGCAGAGGGGACAGAGTCTGGGTCACTAGCCAGTGACCAGGAGGGCGATGAGCGGATGCCCACCGATGTCGAGTGCTTCAGGTAGGTTGATGGTCATCTTGACTCTTCAGCCACGAGGTCCAGGAGTTGTCGACGACAACCAGGAGCTGGATTCAAGCTGTCCCACAAAGTCTGTCGATTACTGAGGTGTCGGCAACCGGATTGGACCCAACAAGCCTTGGCAACGGCAAGTCTCGTGGAAATAGAAGAAGGACGGTGGTACAGACCAGCAAGGTTTGAGGGACTCACCCAGTGAGGGTAAGTCAGGGTACGCCTGGAGCAACCAGAGAAGCCCAAGCAGAAGAAGATTGGCCTTCGGGAGGGAAAACTAGCCAACAGACTAGCAACCGCGAAGGAGCCTTGAGTGGACACACTTAGAGCTGGCTCACGGGACACTCGTGGAGTGGAGGCCAGTGATCTTCGGTGCAGTCGGTGCTGGAGGTGGAGGCTACTCGAAGCCCAAAGCACAACTTCGTGGGAGACCAGAAAGAGGATGCACTTGCAAATGTGCTTGGTGTCTAGGGGTCATGGTTCCACGTTACCCACGACAGCTACGGGCCTCAGCTTTGCTGAGGACTCAGGGCAGCCTCGGGGAAGTCTGGAAATCTACCTCTGGTGATG
Source organism: Calotriton arnoldi (assembly GCA_963921515.1). Classification (NCBI taxonomy): domain Eukaryota; kingdom Metazoa; phylum Chordata; class Amphibia; order Caudata; family Salamandridae; genus Calotriton; species Calotriton arnoldi. The sequence goes on along the minus strand of CAWUFW010029336.1, from coordinate 15,773 downwards.
CAATGACTTCGGCGTCCGGCGGGAGCTTCAGCGATGCAGACCAGACAATTGCTTCGTTGGTGCCTGCCAAGCAGGGGAGTCACTCCTTGACCCCAAGGGAGATTCTTCAGTCCTCTAATCTTAAAGTAGAGCGTCGAAGGTCCAGGATTCTGTGTCAGAGTTTTGTCCAGGTAAATCCAAAGTCCTAAGGACTGGGGTCCCATTCTTATACCAAGTTAGGGGGTTGGACATACTCTGGGGACCCACCTAAGGGAGGGTCAGGGCAGAGGGGTGGTTACACCCCTTTCCCTTTGTCCAGTTTCACGCCAGAGCAGGGGCTGGAAGCTCCTGAGCCGGTTTGAACCGGGGTATGCACAGGGACACCAGGTGTGCCCCCAGTGCAGGACTTCAAAGCACCTGAGAGTGCTCCCGCCCAGCCCCAATACACACTATCCTGTCTGGGGAGGTGGTTACACCTCCCTGGGACAGGAAACCTATTGTCCAGGCCTCCTCTGCCGGAGTTTCAGTCAGCAGCAGGAGGCCAGACTCGTGTCTGTGGCAGCGGCATCCATTTTGTGATGCCAGGGCTTGGAAAAAAGTTACCGGGCAGGCCGGTGTGTACATGTCTCTCCCTCTAGAAGGGTGGGATGCTACCCCCGCTGCCAGAACTGGTGGGGGGTAGTATTCCAAGATGTTTGACACCAAACACGACATGTTTCCGTGCAGCCATCCCAAAGTTAGCATTTAACGCGAGGTTATAATGCGCTTAAGAGTATATGGTCAGGCTGCACTACAAACAGCATCAGAGAAGGGTCTCCGAACATTGCAGAGGGGCTCTGCTCATGCAGGGGCCCCCTCTCACATAGGAACCAAGCACTCTACCTTCAGGATTGACAAGGCCTGCCATAGGAGTGACTTATAGGTTTATATGTGTGTAGGTATGAAATGAAATGAAATGAAATGAATTTGTACTTGTAAAGCGCACTGATACCCTGGGGTTTCCTGGCGCTGTACGCATACCGCTGTGGAACCCTTCCTGGCTTTTCCCTGTGAAATGTCCACTCCTGGGCACCCCCAAGGTGAAGCCAGGCATCCCAGCGCTGGTGGGGCCGTTGTGGAGATTAAGCAAGCTATTGCCCAGAGTTGCAGAGTGGGACCCATGATTAGAATAGGCACCGAGGCGAGAATTATCAGGTCCGAGGAAATTGAGCCCAAGACCCGCCGAGGCGGGAGTGAACCCTGGTCCCAGGCCAGATCTCTGCATCAGGGTCTGCCGCTCTAACCATTGAGCCACACTTCTCCGTATGTAGTGATATAGGTAACCTATATCACAGTAAGGGGTGTATGCACCACCTTACCCAGGCTGCAGTAGCAGACCTGTGGTGTCCTTTGGCTGGCCTTCCAGGGGTGGCACAATACATGCTTCAGCCCCTGGCAGGCCTCTGAGGTACCTATGCCCTGGGTACATAGTATACCATATACTAGGGACTTACAAGGGAACTCCAGATTCCAATCAGAGATGTGCCTAAGGCACATGGAAACCATTTTAGAGAGGAAGCAGCTAGGCTGGGGTTCTGATTAGCAGGGCCCCAGCCAGACTAAAGTCGAAAAACAGTGAAGCATCAGCAAAAAGTGGGGGTACCCATGTGAAGCAGATCCTACTCTCCTACAGCAGGAGGTCATAAATGTGTCTCTGGTTGGCAGCAACCATTTTCTGCTGTCCGGGTTGAGAAGGCTGGTACCGGGAAGACCAGGGACCCAACGAAGCTTGCTTCAGAAGGGTCAAATCATACCTCCCACACCAGTTACCAGTGTGGAGGTATGATTCCAAGGTGTTTGATACCAAACACAACATGTTTTGTTTCAGCCGTTTTCGAGATTGCATTCCCCGTGAGGTTATAATGCACCTCTACCTATATGTCTGGCTGAGTCACAGACAACCCGGGAGAATGGTCTCTGAAGGCTGCAGAGGGGCTCTGCTCATGCAGGGGTACCCTCTCACGTAAAACCCAGCAACCTGCTTTCAGGATTGTTAAGGCTTGCTATAGGGGTGACTGATAGGTTTTAAGTGTAGTGACCTATAGATATAGTAAACCTATACCTTTCGTAAGTGGTGCAAGCACCAGCTTACACAGGCTGCAATGGCAGTCCTGTGGTTCCATTTTGCATGGCCTCTCATGGGTGGCATAATACGTGCTTCAGCCCATGGGAGGCCTCTGGGGTACCTATGCCCTGGGTACATGTGTACCATATACTAGGGACTTATAAGGGTACCCCAGTATCCAATCTGGAGTGTACCTAGTACATGTCATAACAGTTTAAAGGAGAAATCAGATAGGCTGGGGTCCTGATTAGCAGGATCCCAGCCCGACTAGTCAAAAACAGTGGTGCATTCAGCAAAAATTGGGAGTAACCATAAGAAGCATATCCTACTTTCCTACACAACCCCCCCCAAACTTAAGGAGATGAGACTAACCTTGCCCAGTTGAGTCTTCATTTTCTAAGTGGAAATATCTGGAGAGTCCATCTGCATTGGCATGGTTACTCCCAGGTCTATGTTCCACTGTATAGTCCATCCCCTGTAGGGAAATGGACCACCTCAAAAGTTTTGGGTTTTCACATTTCATCTGTTTTAGGCATAAGAGGGGCCTTTGGTCTGTCTGAACAATGAAGTGAGTGCCAAACAAGTATGGCCTCAGCTTCTTCAGAGCCCAAACCACAGCAAAGGTTTCCCTCTCAATGGCTGACCAACGTTTCTCTCTGGGGGTCAACCTTCTGCTAATAAAAGCTACTGTTTGATCCTGACCCTCTGCATTAAGTTGTGACAACACAGCCCCTACCCCCAACTCAGATGCATCTGTTTGGACAATGAATTATTTGGAATATTCAGGACTTTGCAGAATGGGAGCAGTGCACATGGTCTGCTTGAGGTCATCAAATGCCTTCTGACAGCTAACTGTCCACTGAACTTTCTTGGGCATTCTTTTTGATGTAAGATCATTCTAGGGAGTCACTGTAGACCCATATCCTTTTTACAAATCTTCTGTAGTACCCAGTCAGGCCCAAGAAAGCTCTGACCTGAGTCTGGGTAGTGGGAGCAACCCAGTCCATGATGGTCTGGATTTTGCTCTGCAATTGTTGAACCTGGCCTCCACCCACAAGGTGGCCCAGATACACAACCTTACTCTGCCCTATCTGGCACTTAGTAGCCTTGATAGTGAGGCCTGCCTTTTGCAGAGCCTTCAAAACATTCTTTAGGTGGACCAGGTGATCCTCCCAGGTGGAACTAAAGACAGCTATATCGTCAAGATATGGTGCACTATAGGCTTCCAGATCTGTAAGGATTTTATTCACCAACCTTTGGAATGTGGCAGGTGCATTCTTCAAGCCAAAGGGCATTACCACAAATTGATAGTGCCCACTAGGGGTTGAAAATGCTGTTTTGGGTTTGGCATCCTGAGAGAAGTGCAGAAAGGAGTAAAAAAAAGTGCAGAAAGAGGCAAGAGAAGTGCAGAAAGAGGCAAGTGAGGTGCAGAAAGAGGCAAGAGAGGTACAGAAAGAGGCATGAGAAGTGCAGAAAGAGGCAAGAGAAGTGCAGAAAAAGGTAAGAGAGTTGCAGAAAGAAGACAGTGAGGTGCAGAAAGAGGCAAGTGGGGTGCAGAAAGAAGAGAGTGAGGTGCAGAAAGAGGCAAGAGAAGTGCAGAAAGAAGAGAGTGAGGTGCAGAAAGAGGCAAGAGAGGTGCAGAAGGAAGAGAATGAGGTGCAGAAAGAGTCAAGTGAGGTGCAGAAAGAGGCAAGAGAAGTGCAGAAAGAACAGAGTGAGGTGCAGAAAGAGGCAAGTGAGGTGCAGAAAGAGCAAAGTGAGGTGCTGAAAGAGGCAAAAGAAGTGCAGAAAGAAGAGAGTGAGGTGCAGAAAGAGGCAAGTAAGGAGCATAAAGAGGCAAGAGAGGTACAGAGAGAGGCAAGAGAAGTGCAGAAAGAGGCAAGTGAGGTGCATAAAGAAGAGATTGAGGTGCAGAAAAGGCAAGTGAGGTGCAGAATGAAGAGGGTTAGGTGCAGAAAGAGGCAAGTGAGGTGCAGAAAGAAGGAAGTGAAATGCAGAAAGAGTAAAGAGATGCGCAGAAAGAAGCAAGAGAGGTTTGTGTACCATTAGTATCAATTTAACACCCACATTTAGCAATAAGTAACAGGTGACGATTCCAGCTTTCCAAAGGGCCTTCCACCACGCTGTAACACGTGTCGCTGCATTATTGTTAACGTTTGAGCCATTTGAACTAGAAACAAGGTTTTTTTTTCCAAATCTGCAGATGTGGAAAATATATAATTATGCAAAAATCGGCGTGGCCGAACAGTCGCATAATTCCAGTGGCCCTGCTCATACCTCTGACTAGGTCCAGAAGTGCTCCTCTGATGTTGCTTCTTTTTTTGTGTCTCATTGAGTTTATAGTTTATTTTCTATGGAAACAAGGAAGACTAAACCTGAGGTTAGCACTCCACAACACAGACTACCATACCACATAATTACTCTCCATAACACATAATCCCACTCCACATAATTCCTATACAATAAATACCACATACTTTCTATCCACATAATTTCACTGCACAACATACCACATAATTCCACTACACACAACATACATCCACTCCACTACAAAAAAATTGTAAAAAACTTTTATATTTACAACGCCAATAGCTCTAACTCTTGCAAATGCGAGACCTATTGCATTGCAAATGCTTGTTTAACTTGTAGTCGCATTTGCAGAGTGGTGGGGAAAGGGGGCTAGGCCTCCAACCAGCGCTCAGGAATTCTGCTGCGTAGGACTTACAGGAGGTACCAGGAGAGCTTCTTGGCCCCCAAAGTCCCTCAGGAGTAAAGTGGACTTCTTCCCCCAACCAGTAGTGTGCCAGGAGGTGCATTTGCAGAGTGGTGAAGAAAGGAGGGCGTGGCCTCTGAAGACCTCTTAGCAATCCCACTGTGTGGAACTTACTGGAGGTAACAGGAGGGGTAGTTGTCCCCCAAGGACGTCCTAGGGGCCAACTACCCCTCCTATTACCTCCAGTAAATCCCACACAGCAGGATTGCTAAATACTGACAGCAGGCCACAGCCCCTTTGCCCAACACTCTGCAAACGCGCTTCCTGGCACGCTCTTTGTTGGGGGATGAAGTCCCCCTGCCTCTTGAGGGTCCCTGGGGGACAACTAGCCCTCCTGTTACCTCCAGTAAGCCCCACACAGCTGGATTGCTGGGAGGTGGTCGGAGGCCAAGCCCCCTTTTTACACCACTCTGCAAACGTGCCTCCTGGCGCACTCTTGGTTTGAAGCCCTTTAAATAAAAAAAGCCCTGGGGAGGAGGCAGTCCCCGGGGCTGCGGTGGGGCTGCGTGCCCCCCACATTTATTGAATATCGCCCCAGGGAGGTGGCGTTCCCCACGGCAGTGTGGGGGTGGGCAGGAGCCCCCCCACACCTTTTAAATAAAAAAAATGCCCCGGGGAGGTGGCAGTCCCTGGCGCAGTGGGGGCCCCCACAGGCCCCCACTTCATATTAGGGCATTGCCCCCGGGACCTGGCCCACCCGGAGGCTCAAAGAAAACAAATCACGGGAGGCCGCGCTTTGTTTTTTAAAAATGTTCTGCTGGATTCGCGCACCCAGCATGAATCCAGATGAAATTTTTTTTTTTTAAATTAGGGGCCCTGGGGGTCCCTGTGGGACCCCTGAGCAGGCCTAGGGGGTCAGGGAGTTTCTACCCTACCCCCTTTTCTTGATTTTTATCCTTTTTTTACCTTTTTTCTTGTGACTGGGTTCAACCGAGTCACAAGATGGCTGCCAACACTTCCTGGTTTGAAGTATTGGCAGCCAATCAGATCTCAGGCTCGAGATCGGAGAGTTCAGCCAATCAGATCTTACAATCCTGAAATATTGATATCTGTAAATGTTTACATTTCTCAGGAACTTCTGAAGGGATTTTCACCATTTAACAAAAAGGTTGCTTTCTAAACCAAGAGCTACCTTTTTGCCAAATATGGTGTATTTCCATTCAGCAGTTCGGGCTGTAGCCTTGTCTAAAGTTTCCTATGGAAATTAACATGGAGAAAACGCGAATCACCCCGAAACATTCAAGGCAGGAGCTGTCCGGAGCGCCCCGTTAGTTTTGAAAATTTCGCGAAAATTTGTCAAACGGCACCAAAGATATTGGCAAAAGAAAAAATGCTTTTTGAACAGAAACACGGTCCTAACCTCAATATATATTACCTAAGTTGTGTAGGGTTTTTCGTACAACAGGGAGTAGGCGCTCAGACTCGTACGCGTTTATGTAACAATAGCCGGAGTATGTGAACGGTGCTGCCAGGTCGGGGGAAATACCCAATAACCCCCGTAATTTGTGTGAGTCAACAACCCACACTAGTAATATGGACACAATCCTGTGCACACGTAATTGGGATAATAGATCAAAGCAAAGTCTCAAAGGTTGCCCAATGTAAGATCGACATCAGTAGAGTATATCAGGAATATTTAATGATGCAACAAAGAAAAAAATGACCAGCCGACACGTGTTTCGTCACATAGGGAATGTTCCCGTGACTCTTCAGGGCTGGGAAAGATACAAAGTATGTACAAATGAGGAGGAGCAATCATACATACAATGTACATCTGCGTGACTCATAAAAGTGACACGCGCTATCACCAGAAAAAGTGGAGGGAAACCCCAGGGTACATGAAGTGAAAAGGTGCATGAAGGAACTTTTAGAATAAAAACATAAGTATGTGACAAGAAACTTAAGGCTGTGCATCAGAACACAGTGACAGGGATCAAAAAGGTGTATCTAGTGAAAGAAGGGACCGGTGAAGAAACTACTGAAGCCGGTGCATGAACTGATCTAAAATAATCAACAAAGTGACATGGGTGTCCATTGTAATAGTAGTGCAATGGACAAATACGAATCAAAGTGTAGTGCTATCTACATGGCGTGTGGAAGACATAGTGATAACACAGACATGTGTCGATTACACCAATGTATCATAAAACAAAGGGGGTGTCAAGATGGTATCTAAAGGTGACCAGAATTGCAAAAACATATCAAAAACATCATCAGGGATAGTAAAACGTAGTAAACACCGATAAAATCCATCACGTAGCGAATTTACAAAGAAATTGCAGTGATAACAAAGCATGAGTGAAAATCACCGTGATCATAATGCACAAGCAGCTAAAAAACATGAATAGTAAACAGCGAATGTAACCAACCGAGATAAATGAGCTGGACGGAGATAACGGGGTGCGTGTGAATGGTTGACAACACGAGTAGTAAGTGAATAATAAAGAAGTGGTGAGAAACAGGGAAGAAAAGAAAGGGAAACAAAGGGAAAAGTTGAAACGGAGAGATAGTACGAGTGAAAGGAAGTGAGGTAGCAAGGATAGAAGGGAGAGCAAAATGGACAACCGTGAACGCAGAAAAACAACCGACCAACGAATGACAGAGGTCCGGAGTGAAGTGAAGAAGGTGAGAGGAGAGAGTGGCGTACAGACCGGACTAAGGGTAACGTAAACGGAGAGGAAAACAGAGGAGCTTACCCGAGCGGGTGGTGAAAACCTGGACGTAAGGAAAGTAATGGACGTCTAGAGAGAAGGATTGGAGTCTGGGGAAACTGTCCAGACGCGTATGACCAGGGAAAAGGATCCCGGTGCTGCCAGGGGGCAGGACCCGTAAAGAAAGCTGTAAAGGAAGGAGAAAGGGTGAACCTGGGGAACAGTGACGTGAGGAGGCACAAGGCAGGACCGAAATAAACTCACCTAGAAGAACGCTAGGGAAAACGGCAAAGCCGGAAGGCAAAGTGACAGGCGGGTGCGCCTGGAACCTGCATAGAAATAGTGAGGAAATTAAAATTAGACGGGGATTAGTGCAAGTGGGCCGGTGGGGACACGTCAACCGCCCGGGGAGAAAAACCGAGGACTTACTAGGAGGATGAAAGACGTCCGTCTCTCGCATGACTGCCGGATACGGAAGTCACGGTCTGGGGGGTAGGAGTGAATTTAAAGAGGAAAGTACAGGGGGCGGGGTCTCAGCAGGAGGGTGTGGTCTAGAAGGGTAGAGCTAGATCCAGAGGGTGAAAGGGAGAAAACGGAAAAGGTAGAAAGACTAAGTGTGTGAACACAATGCAGCAACAGAAACAGAGGCAGAGTGAAAGCATAGACGTATAGAAGAGGTGAAAATATCAGTTAATAGAAAGACAGCTACACACTGAGTGACATGATAAAAAAATTGATAAAAAATTATTATTAGCAAAATGAACATAAGCACAAACGGCAAATAACATGGCACAAGGGAGGAGCTGAAAATAGAGAGACTACACTCTATGTGTGTAGGGCAGCACATTGTAGTGGATGCTGGAAATATCGCCAGCGGAAACCACAATACCACATGTTAAAATATGTAAGGCCAAACAAAACGTAAAATATCCAGACCTAATTAGGTGGGACTAAACAGAAAAATAAACCGTGGAAGGAATAGAAACCGCAGTCAATCTGGGACAGCTGAACTATGAGTGACATGAATATAATAATAATGAAAACACAAAACAAACATAAGCACCAAAAGGGAGCAGCATGGTATAGAGAGTGAAGCTGGAAATAGAAATATCGAACCCTATGTATAAAGGGCAGCAAATTACTATAAAGTCTGGAACAGTGGCTGAAAAAACCACAGTATCACATGTCAAATGTTATTGATAAAATCACACCGTAGAACATCAGAATCCTAAATATGTGGGAATGAACATTACAACATGACACAGAAATACAGAAAGAGCACAATCGTGGGTCAGTCGCCCAGAAAGTAGTGCAGTTCGTGATCAGTGTTGAGTCCGTGTGTCACAGACTGAAGGCGCATAATCCATGAAGCCTCTTGGCGCCTGAGTTGAAGTTCTCTGTTACCCCCTCTGGGATTAGCGGTGGCAACATCACATCCAAAGAAGGAAAACCGTTTGTTGACGCTCTGGGTTGAACAGTTCGCCGCATGCACGGCCATAGGGTATCTGATATCCTGGTTTTGAAGAGCTCTGATATGTTCGCTGATGCGTTCTCTCAGGGGTCTGATCGTACTGCCCACATACCAGCGCTTGCATGTGCATTCAAGTATATAAACCACAAACTTGGTGTGGCAATTGATGTTGTGCTTGATCCAGTATGTCCTCTTGTTACGTGCCTTGAAAGATCTGATTCCATGCTGGGCTAGTCTGCAGACCCCACACATACCACATTTGTAGAAACCCAAAGAGTGTGTGCCTAACCAAGTGTGACTGGTAACGTGTCTAGGAACACTGGGGCTTAACCTGGATCTAAGTGTTCTGCCGCGCCTATATGTCACTAATGGTCTGGATGTTATGATATTCTTCAGGGAGGTGTCTGCCAGTAAAGTGTCCCAGTGTCTGTTGAGGCTTTTCTTTATAACCAGACCCATGTTGCTGTAGTCTGTCACCAATCTAACTGGTTGATCACTTGCCACACGGGTGTTCTTGGTACGGAGGGTGTCTTGTCTATCTAGCTGATTGACCCTGGTTTCAGCTTTAGATACCGTGTGGGGACTATAGCCTCTGTCTTTGAATCTCTGTTTCATGCTCTTTATACATTGTTGAAACTCGGGTTCTTCACTGCAGTTCCGTCTAGCCCTTACGAATTCACCATAGGGGATGGCCTGTATCTGATGTGGTGGGTGGGAACTTTCTGCATGAAGGATAGCATTGCAGGATGTTTCCTTTCTATAGAGGCGACTGTGTAAGGTGTCTGTCTTAATGTAGAGTTCCACATCAAGAAATGTAATGTTGGAGACGCTGCTGTGGCTAGTGAATACCATATTCATGTTATTGGAATTGAGGTGTCGACAGAACTCGTCGAGTTGTGTCTGGGAGCCTGACCATAATAACAGACAATCGTCAATGTACCGTCCCCAATAGATTATAGAATTAACCCATGGGGCCCCTCTGGAACTCCATATCCACTCTGATTCCAGTACACCCATGTAAAGATTGGCAAACGAAGGTGAGAACTTTGAACCCATGGCCACGCCCTTGCATTGTTTGTACCAGACGTTGTTATACATGAAGTAGTTGTCATTAAGAATGATGTTTATCATGGTGGTCAGCATCTTGGTGTGTTGCCAAAGGGAGGCCGGCCTATTGTGAAGTAGATTAGTAATGACATCCAGTCCCAAGATGGGTTCGATGGAGGTGTAGAGGGAAACCACATCCAAGGTAGCTAGAATCATGTCTGGTTGCCATTGGACATCTGATAAGATGCTCAAGATATGTTTAGTATCCTGAATATGGGATGGGAGATTCTTAACCATGGGACCTAAAAATAAGTCCACATATTGGGCAATTCTTTCAGTCGGTCCACCGATCCCAGAGACAATAGGTCTGCCAGGGGGAAAGGGGGCTGGCTTGTGAATTTTGGGCAGAGTGTACAGCCAGGGATAAGCCGGTCTGTGCACTTTGAGAAATAAAAATTCTTGATCATCTATGAGCCCGGCTAAATGCCATTCAGCTAAATGGCCATTGATTTTGTCCGAGAGAGTCCCAGTAGGATTGAACGTGAGACGTTGGTAGCATGAGGTGTCTTGCAATTGGGTGAGGATTTCATTGTGGTAGTCAATTTTGTTCATGACAACAACGTTTCCACCCTTATCGGCTTCTCTGATTATGATATCTGTGTTAGTGGTAAGGGCCTTGAGGGCTGCGCGCTCATCTCTCCTCAAGTTGTCCTTGATTCTATGTTTGGATCTCATGACTTTTTGTTCGTATTTGTCAATGTCAGCTAGGACAAGATTATGAAATGTGTCAATGGGGTTGCCACCTGGTAACAAGGGCGTCCATTTGGATTTGGGTTTGAGCCCACTACTCTGGGTGAAATCCGTATCTATGTCAAGTGCATGTAACAGACTGTCCATATTAATGGGTGGTTCATCCATATCGGTGATGGATAAAAGTAAATGTGTAACCTGAATATCTTTGATGCTTTGTACTCCTGAAGGGTTATCAGTGCAGATATTTCTGACACTCATAGTCGTGGGTGGCATACCGCTAAAGTGTCTTTTCACTTTCAGACTCCTCATGAATTTAAAGAGATCGATTTTGTGTCTACAAGTGTCCCCTGGTTCATGTGGGTTGAAACTTAAGCCTTTGCTGAGTAAAGAAATCATGCTAGTGTCAAGTGTATGGGAAGATAAGTTGACCACCTGTATGCCCTGATCTGGCGTCTCTATTTGTTCCTCTCGTTCCCTGATCTTAATTTCTTTTTGTAATCCTCTGTTGCCTCCCCTCTTGCCCCTCCGAGTTTTCTGTCTAATGTACCTTGTCTCTGTTGCGTCCTGTTTTCCCTTCTTATGGTTTGGACCTCCCTTAAAAAAGACAACTTGGTGGAGTCAAGTCTGATCAGTTGATTCTCTGATTCACTATCACTACTATGCAACGTGTTGAGTGAGGTGGAGCTGGATGAGGCAGAAAGAGTATCTGTTTTGGTAGATGGATCACTCCGTGGGGCGTTTCGTACAACCTGGTCGTATTTCCTGGCAAATGTAAAAACACGTCCCTCCCTGTAATCAGCCTCGTCTCTCTTCAGCTGTCTAGTCTTCCTATCTTTTATCTCGTTCTGATGTTTTGTGAGTATGTCATTCAGAATGACATAATTCTTTTCTGTGGCCTCTGCTAAGTTCAGATCCACTATCTCTTTTTCTAGATTGGTAATCTCAATTTGAAGTTTAGCTACTTTGCGCTCTGCGTTTTCTATAAGAATATCAATTAATGTATTGGAGTTTAATGTCAAAGTATCTTCCCATTTGCATAACAAATCATCGTCTAAATCATCAAACGTTGGAAAGATTTGTGAACGGAGTCCCCTCGGGACTCTATTGAGTCTAAGGTACTGTTTGAGGGTGGCACTGTCCCACCACCTAGAGTTTTCAGTTTTCTTCAATCTCTCAAGTCTTAGGAATTTCTCCCTAAGACCTTCGTTACTGCGGGGGTTTCCACTTGTCAGTGTAGTGTTTGTCGGAATACCCTTAACTAGATTCTCGAACAATTCTGATGCGATCTTTTCTCTATCCATAATATGGGGTAGTGTTATAGTGACCGTGGGTATGCTACGCTGCGGCTGCCTGCCCTGACACCAAAGGAGCTAAGTTGTGTAGGGTTTTTCGTACAACAGGGAGTAGGCGCTCAGACTCGTACGCGTTTATGTAACAATAGCCGGAGTATGTGAACGGTGCTGCCAGGTCGGGGAAATACCCAATAACCCCGTAATTTGTGTGAGTCAACAACCCACACTAGTAATATGGACACAATCCTGTGCACACGTAATTGGGATAATAGATCAAAGCAAAGTCTCAAAGGTTGCCCAATGTAAGATCGACATCAGTAGAGTATATCAGGAATATTTAATGATGCAACAAAGAAAAAAATGACCAGCCGACACGTGTTTCGTCACATAGGGAATGTTCCCGTGACTCTTCAGGGCTGGGAAAGATACAAAGTATGTACAAATGAGGAGGAGCAATCATACATACAATGTACATCTGCGTGACTCATAAAAGTGACACGCGCTATCACCAGAAAAAGTGGAGGGAAACCCCAGGGTACATGAAGTGAAAAGGTGCATGAAGGAACTTTTAGAATAAAAACATAAGTATGTGACAAGAAACTTAAGGCTGTGCATCAGAACACAGTGACAGGGATCATAAAGGTGTATCTAGTGAAAGAAGGGACCGGTGAAGAAACTACTGAAGCCGGTGCATGAACTGATCTAAAATAATCAACAAAGTGACATGGGTGTCCATTGTAATAGTAGTGCAATGGACAAATACGAATCAAAGTGTAGTGCTATCTACATGGCGTGTGGAAGACATAGTGATAACACAGACATGTGTCGATTACACCAATGTATCATAAAACAAAGGGGTGTCAAGATGGTATCTAAAGGTGACCAGAATTGCAAAAACATATCAAAAACATCATCAGGGATAGTAGAACGTAGTAAACACCGATAAAATCCATCACGTAGCGAATTTACAAAGAAATTGCAGTGATAACAAAGCATGAGTGAAAATCACCGTGATCATAATGCACAAGCAGCTAAAAAACATGAATAGTAAACAGCGAATGTAACCAACCGAGATAAATGAGCTGGACGGAGATAACGGGGTGCGTGTGAATGGTTGACAACACGAGTAGTAAGTGAATAATAAAGAAGTGGTGAGAAACAGGGAAGAAAAGAAAGGGAAACAAAGGGAAAAGTTGAAACGGAGAGATAGTACGAGTGAAAGGAAGTGAGGTAGCAAGGATAGAAGGGAGAGCAAAATGGACAACCGTGAACGCAGAAAAACAACCGACCAACGAATGACAGAGGTCCGGAGTGAAGTGAAGAAGGTGAGAGGAGAGAGTGGCGTACAGACCGGACTAAGGGTAACGTAAACGGAGAGGAAAACAGAGGAGCTTACCCGAGCGGGTGGTGAAAACCTGGACGTAAGGAAAGTAATGGACGTCTAGCGAGAAGGATTGGAGTCTGGGGAAACTGTCCAGACGCGTATGACCAGGGAAAAGGATCCCGGTGCTGCCAGGGGGCAGGACCCGTAAAGAAAGCTGTAAAGGAAGGAGAAAGGGTGAACCTGGGGAACAGTGACGTGAGGAGGCACAAGGCAGGACCGAAATAAACTCACCTAGAAGAACGCTAGGGAAAACGGCAAAGCCGGAAGGCAAAGTGACAGGCGGGTGCGCCTGGAACCTGCATAGAAATAGTGAGGAAATTAAAATTAGACGGGGATTAGTGCAAGTGGGCCGGTGGGGACACGTCAACCGCCCGGGGAGAAAAACCGAGGACTTACTTGGAGGATGAAAGACGTCCGTCTCTCGCATGACTGCCGGATACGGAAGTCACGGTCTGGGGGGGAGGAGTGAATTTAAAGAGGAAAGTACAGGGGCGGGGTCTCAGCAGGAGGGTGTGGTCTAGAAGGGTAGAGCTAGATCCAGAGGGTGAAAGGGAGAAAACGGAAAAGGTAGAAAGACTAAGTGTGTGAACACAATGCAGCAACAGAAACAGAAGCAGAGTGAAAGCATAGACGTATAGAAGAGGTGAAAATATCAGTTAATAGAAAGACAGCTACACACTGAGTGACATGATAAAAAAATTGATAAAAAATTATTATTAGCAAAATGAACATAAGCACAAACGGCAAATAACATGGCACAAGGGAGGAGCTGAAAATAGAGATACTACACTCTATGTGTGTAGGGCAGCACATTGTAGTGGATGCTGGAAATATCGCCAGCGGAAACCACAATACCACATGTCAAAATATGTAAGGCCAAACAAAACGTAAAATATCCAGACCTAATTAGGTGGGACTAAACAGAAAAATAAAACGTGGAAGGAATAGAAACCGCAGTCAATCTGGGACAGCTGAACTGTGAGTGACATGAATATAATAATAATGAAAACGACAAAACAAACATAAGCACCAAAAGGGAGCAGCATGGTATAGAGAGTGAAGCTGGAAATAGAAATATCGAACCCTATGTATAAAGGGCAGCACATTACTATAAAGTCTGGAACAGTGGCTGAAAAAACCACAGTATCACATGTCAAATGTTATTGATAAAATCACACCGTAGAACATCAGAATCCTAAATATGTGGGAATGAACATTACAACATGACACAGAAATACAGAAAGAGCACAATCGTGGGTCAGTCGCCCAGAAAGTAGTGCAGTTCGTGATCAGTGTTGAGTCCGTGTGTCACAGACTGAAGGCGCATAATCCATGAAGCCTCTTGGCGCCTGAGTTGAAGTTCTCTGTTACCCCCTCTGGGATTAGCGGTGGCAACATCACATCCAAAGAAGGAAAACCGTTTGTTGACGCTCTGGGTTGAACAGTTCGCCGCATGCACGGCCATAGGGTATCTGATATCCTGGTTTTGAAGAGCTCTGATATGTTCGCTGATGCGTTCTCTCAGGGGTCTGATCGTACTGCCCACATACCAGCGCTTGCATGTGCATTCAAGTATATAAACCACAAACTTGGTGTGGCAATTGATGTTGTGCTTGATCCAGTATGTCCTCTTGTTACGTGCCTTGAAAGATCTGATTCCATGCTGGGCTAGTCTGCAGACCCCACATACCACATTTGTAGAAACCCAAAGAGTGTGTGCCTAACCAAGTGTGACTGGTAACGTGTCTAGGAACACTGGGGCTTAACCTGGATCTAAGTGTTCTGCCGCGCCTATATGTCACTAATGGTCTGGATGTTATGATATTCTTCAGGGAGGTGTCTGCCAGTAAAGTGTCCCAGTGTCTGTTGAGGCTTTTCTTTATAACCAGACCCATGTTGCTGTAGTCTGTCACCAATCTAACTGGTTGATCACTTGCCACACGGGTGTTCTTGGTACGGAGGGTGTCTTGTCTATCTAGCTGATTGACCCTGGTTTCAGCTTTAGATACCGTGTGGGGACTATAGCCTCTGTCTTTGAATCTCTGTTTCATGCTCTTTATACATTGTTGAAACTCGGGTTCTTCACTGCAGTTCCGTCTAGCCCTTACGAATTCACCATAGGGGATGGCCTGTATCTGATGTGGTGGGTGGGAACTTTCTGCATGAAGGATAGCATTGCAGGATGTTTCCTTTCTATAGAGGCGACTGTGTAAGGTGTCTGTCTTAATGTAGAGTTCCACATCAAGAAATGTAATGTTGGAGACGCTGCTGTGGCTAGTGAATACCATATTCATGTTATTGGAATTGAGGTGTCGACAG
>CAWUFW010029335.1:0-19301 GCA_963921515.1 Calotriton arnoldi | reverse complement strand
GCCCAGTACTGATCCTCAAAAGTAATTTTAACCGTACTTTACCGGTAACTTGAATTTCCTTCATATGCTAACATTGACTGGTTTCACTTGGAAATTCTTCTAAGTGTGGAGTTTTGGAACTTTAAAATATTCCTCTAAAATCAGCCGAAATACGAATTCCGATTTACTCACCTGTTATCAGGAGAGACCTCAGTGCTGTATCTTTCAGCCCAGTACTGGTCCTGAAAAGTAATTTTAACCGTACTTACCGGTAACTTGAATTTCCTTCATAGGCTAACATTGACTGGTTTCACTTGGAAATTCTTCTAAGTGTGGAGTTTTGGAACTTTAAAATATTCATCTAAAATCAGCCGAAATACGAATTCCGATTTACTCACCTGTTATCAGGAGAGACCTCAGTGCTGTATCTTTCAGCCCAGTACTTGTCCTGAAAAGTAATTTTAACCGTACTTACCAGTAACTTGAATTTCCTTCCATAGGCTAACATTGACTGGTTTCACTTGGAAATTCTTCTAAGTGTGGAGTTTTGGAACTTTACAAATATTCCTCTAAAATCAGCCGAAATACGAATTCCGATTTACTCACCTGTTATCAGGAGAGACCTCAGTGCTGTATCTTTCAGCCCAGTACTGGTCCTGAAAAGTAATTTTAACCGTACTTACCGGTAACTTGAATTTCCTTCCATAGGCTAACATTGACTGGTTTCACTTGGAAATTCTTCTAAGTGTGGAGTTTTGGAACTTTAAAATATTCCATCTAAAATCAGCCGAAATCCGAATTCTGATTTACTCACCTGTTATCAGGAGAGACCTCAGTGCTGCATCTTTCAGCCCAGTACTGGTCCTGAAAAGTAATTTTAACCGTACTTACCAGTAACTTGAATTTCCTTACATAGGCTAACATTGACTGGTTTCACTTGGAAATTCTTCTAAGTGTGGAGTTTTGGAACTTTAAAATATTCCTCTAAAATCAGCCGAAATACGAATTCCGATTTACTCACCTGTTATCAGGAGAGACCTCAGTGCTGCATCTTTCAGCCCAGTACTGGTCCTCAAAAGTAATTTTAACCGTACTTACCGGTAACTTGAATTTCCTTCCATAGGCTAACATTGACTGGTTTCACTTGGAAATTCTTCTAAGTGTGGAGTTTTGGAACTTTAAAATTTTCATCTAAAATCAGCCGAAATACGAATTCCGATGTACTCACCTGTTATCAGGAGAGACCTCAGTGCTGTATCTTTCAGCCCAGTACTGGTCCTGAAAAGTAATTTTAACCGTACTTACCAGTAACTTGAATTTCCTTCCATAGGCTAACATTGACTGGTTTCACTTGGAAATTCTTCTAAGTGTGGAGTTTTGGAACTTTAAAATATTCCTCTAAAATCAGCCGAAATACGAATTCCGATTTACTCACCTGTTATCAGGAGAGACCTCAGTGCTGTATCTTTCAGCCCAGTACTGGTCCTGAAAAGTAATTTTAACCGTACTTACCGGTAACTTGAATTTCCTTCCATAGGCTAACATTGACTGGTTTCACTTGGAAATTCTTCTAAGTGTGGAGTTTTGGAACTTTAAAATATTCATCTAAAATCAGCCGAAATACGAATTCCGATTTACTCATCTGTTATCAGGAGAGACCTCAGTGCTGCATCTTTCAGCCCAGTACTGATCCTCAAAAGTAATTTTAACCGTACTTACCAGTAACTTGAATTTCCTTCCATAGGATATCATTGCCTGCTTTTTGCTGAAAAGTTTCTAAGTGTTGATTTTTGAAACATACAAATATTCCTCTAAAATCAGCCGAAATACGAATTCCGATTTACTCACCTGTTATAAGGAGAGACCTCAGTGCTGTATCTTTCAGCCCAGTACTGGTCCTGAAAAGTAATTTTAACCGTACTTACCAGTAACTTATATTTTCTTCCATAGGAATCCATTGTCTGGTTTTCAGCAGAAAAGTTTCAAAGTGTCGATTTTCACAAACTACAAATATTCCTTAAAAATCGCCTGTATGACTTAAACGCATTCTTTCAACTGTTTACAGGAGATGCACCAGTGCTGGATCCAGGATCCAACACTGAGTAAGAAAAAGTAACGATAACAGTTTTTACCTGCTAAGTGAATTTCCTTCCATAGGATAACATTGGTGATTCTATGAGAAAAAGTTTCTAAGTGTCAACTTTTAAAATACAATAATATTCCTTAAAAATCACGACTGTAACCAAAACGCTTTTACTCAACTGTTTACAGGAGATGTACCAGGACTGAATCTAGGATCCAGTCCTGTGGTTAGAAAAGTAATCCATAAAGTAACTAATTGCATTTAACTAGAAATTCACATTGAGCTGAATGTTGCATTGTGTTTGAAAATGTGTTGCCCATTGCAACAACTGTAACTACTGTACTTAAAAGTCTATTGCCTATGTGCAAAGTATTTAAACTAAAGTAATTCATTCTGAGAAAGTATTTTTTGTAATGTAATGTATAATGTAATTACAATGTAATTTAAAAAATAAAATATGTAAAAGAAATTGTTTCTAAAAATGTAGTAAATCAGTATGAAAAAAATTAATATAAAAATTAATACATTTAAAAATTGTCATTTAAAAAACCTTTGAAATTCACTGAAAAAACCGTAGGTTTCAGGCACGTTATAGTTACAAATTAGCATTTTAAAAACCTTTGAAATTCACTGAAAAAACCATAGGTTTCAGACACGTTATAGTTAGAAATTAGCATTTAAAAAACCTTTGAAATTCACTGAAAAAACCATAGGTTTTAGGGACAGTTATAGTTAGTTGGACATTGCACTCGTACAAAACCCGTGAAATTCCCCCGTTATAGTTAGTTCAGCTAACTATAACTCGCGCCACCGGAATGCACTGCTGATGACGTCACATATTACATCACTCATGACATGGTCAGTGACATCACTGATGACATCACTGATGACATCTCAAATGACATCACTGATGACATCATCCACGTGATAATCTGATGCAGCTCCTCACACCCTAATATAACCTTTGATACACCCAATCTAAATTACAGAGTGCCATTCGCAAAACCATAGACACTCCAACACCAATAACTACATACCCACTCACTGATTCTTAGGTCTACACACACACATCCACTCACTCACCCGTACAGTCACTCATACTTATGGTCACTCAGTACAGGACTATCATATGCACTCTTACTCCTATATAGACACTCAAACACCGCCACTCATCCATAGAGGTACTCACACACCTAGTCAGTCATGCAAATAATTAAACACACTGCCATTTACTCACCTATACAGTTATACACACACCAGCTCACTTAATCATACAAATACTAGCACATTGTTACGCTCTTATACAATCACTGATACAAGCACACACTCATCCATACAGCCACTATCACAATCACTCACTCTCGCTTATAGCTATTTATATACTCCAATACACATATATACTGCCTTTCACATATGTAGTTACTCACACATGTACCACTGGGACATACATTCACTCACTAACACACTCTTACACACACTTACCCACCCATACAGTCTATCACAGATGCACTCTTGAAACCATCCACCCAGTGAATCACCCACTCACACATCTATGCACAGTCGCACACACCCCATCCACACAAACACTCAGGCACCCATACAGATACTCATAGAACCAATCAATAACCCATATAGACACTCATGTAGCTATTCGCAAATCCATGCATCCACTTACACACCAACAGACGGATACAGACATTCACACAGTTTAGTCACTAACCCATGCATTCAGTAAGATACGTTTAATCACTCACTTGTAGAGTCAGTCACGCACGTACTAAATCATCCATTCAGACACTTATACACCCACTCATTCTTCAATACGCCTTTCCCTATATATATTAAACATATTTAAACTTTACAGAAACACACAGTCACTGGATGATGTCATCAGTGATGTCATTTGAGATGTCATCAGTGATGTCATCAGTGATGTCACTGACCATGTCATGAGTGATGTAATATGTGACGTCATCAGCAGTGCATTGCGGGCGCGAGTTATAGTTAGCTGAACTAACTATAACGGGGGAATTTCACGGGTTTTGTACGAGTGCAATGTCCAACTAACTATAACTGTCCCTAAAACCTATGGTTTTTTTCAGTGAATATATATATATATATAATATATAAATATTATCTACTGGCGGTCGCCAGTAGATAGTTATAGTTAAAACCTATTATCCATAGGAAATCCGCGACATTCTATTTGAAATAACGTTGGCGCCGGTTGACGAATCTTCGCGAAAGTTTCCAACTTGTTGGGGCGCTCCGGTCCGCTCCTATCCTGAAAGTCTCGGGGTGATACGTCAAGCGGGGGCCGAGAAAAAGGGGGTCCCAAAACGCGTTTTCCCCATTCATTTTTCCATAGGAACCTTTAGTCGCAGCTACAGCCCGAACTGCTGAACGGAATTACACCAAATTTGGCAAAGAGGTAGCCCTTGGTTCAGTGTCGTGCCTTTTGCTTAAATGGTGTAAATCCGTTCAGTAGTTCCTGAGAAAATCAAAAGTAAAGTCACATATATATCTGGGCGGAGCCTAACCACACATGTCATCGTGAGATCTGATTGGCTGTCAGCACTTCATCCTGGAATTGCTGGCAGCCATCTTGGGACCAATATAAATGATAGTACCTCATTGAAATGCATTGTAGTGAATAGAAGATTTTGAGGGTCACCAAAAGGAGAACTATAAAGGGTGATTACATTAGAATTTATTTGTTGATGGTACCATACTAATTTTAGGAATTGTGGTGTATTCTAAGGTGATTTTACCATGTGAAAAACCTTCTGCTGGGATATCATGAATCATGTTTGAGAGAACACTATTTTCTCATGCTTGTCCCATGGAGGTTTGGAAGGTGCTCCAGAAGCTAAAATGAGAGCATATTTTCTGTAAATTCACATTATCTTTCTCACTCATGTGAGAATGAAGTCTGACATTCTCAGTAAAACATGTACATCCAACAAGGGCAGAGACTGTCAGTTGATTCCTTTGTGTTCTACTGCAGCTTCCCAGAGTGTTCTAAAGAACAACTAGAGTGCTAACAGCCTTACTTATGACAAAAGTATGGCACACCTGAAGCCATCTTGATTGGACTAAACTGGTAACACTTAAACAATTTAATTTAAAAAGGAACAAAATGATGGGGTTCATTTTGTCATAGAAATTATGGTTAGTGCTGTAGAAAGAAAAATTAGGACATGTTTCAAGTGTGATCTCAAATATCTTCCTGTTATATTTCAACAGGAGCAGCCTGCCAGTTGATGCCTTTGTGTTCTACTGCAGCTTCCCAGAGTGTTCTAAAGAACAACTAGAGTGCTAACAGCCTTACTTATGACAAAAGTATGGCACACCTGAAGCCATCTTGATTGGAATAAACTGGTAACACTTAAAACATTTAATTTAAAAAGGAACAAAATGATGGGGTTCATTTTGTCATAGAAATTATGGTTAGTGCTGTAGAAAGAAAAATTAGGACATATTTCAAGTGTGATCTCAAATATCTTCCTGTTATATTTCAACAGGAGCAGCCTGCCAGTTGATGCCTTTGTGTTCTACTGCAGCTTCCCAGAGTGTTCTAAAGAACAACTAGAGCGCTAACAGCCTTACTTATGACAAAAGTATGGCACACCTGAAGCCATCTTGATTGGAATAAACCGGTAACACTTAAAACATTTAATTTAAAAAGGAACAAAATGAGGGGTTCTTTTTGAAATAGAAATTATGGTTAGTGCTGCAGAAAGAAAAATTAGGGCATGTTTTAAGTGAGATCTCAAATCCTCTTCTATTTCATTAGAAAATTCTGACATGCAGACTGAAACAATCACTTTCAATACCAGCAGCAGACTACCAGTTAACTCCCTGGTGAGCAGTAGCTTTACTCCAGTGATCTAATGAGCAACTAGAGTGCTAACATTCTGAATTTATGGCAGATGTGAGACACATCTGAATGCCTTCTTGATGGAATCAAAGTAAAAAACTGAAAGCATTTCCTACTGAGGAGACTGCAGTAAATGAAGAAATTAGGAAACTTCATAACAAAGAAGTCTTCCAAGATGGCCACCGGTGAAAAAAGAGCCCAAATGTAGCACAAATATTACCCAGATGTAGCCCACATATAGCCCAATGACAAAAGTGTGCAAAACACTTTTTATTTTTAGTTTTTTTGCAGTTTTATGTAGTGCAGACTGGTCAGGTATTGGAGCATTGCATCTTAAAACATGACCCCCTACACTACAAAAACACCACTGCACTACCTTAAACCCTAAAACACTACCCCCAGCATGACCCCCTACACTACACAAGCACCACTGCACTATCCTAAACCCTAAAACACTACCCCCAGCACGACCCCCTACACTACCCAAACACCACTGCACTATCCTAAACCCTAAAACACTACCCCCAGCACGACCCCCTACACTACCCAAACACCACTGCACTAACCTAAATCCTAAAACACTACCCCCAGCACGACCCCCTACACTACCCAAACACCACTGCACTACCCTAAAACATGACCCCCTATACTACACAAACACCACTGCACTACCCTAAACCCTAAAACACTACCCCCAGCACGACCCCCTACACTACACAAGCACCACTGCACTACCCTAAACCCTAAAACACTACCCCCAGCACGACCCCCTACACTACACAAACACCACTGCACTAACCTAAATCCTAAAACACTACCCTCAGCACGACCCCTACACTACCCAAACACCACTGCACTACCCTAAAACATGACCCCCTACACTACACAAACACCACTGCACTACCCTAAACCCTAAAACACTACCCCCAGCACGACCCCCTACACTACACAAGCACCACTGCACTACCCTAAATCCTAAAACACTACCCCCAGCACGACCCCTACACTGCCCGAACACCACTGCACTGCCCTAAACCCTGAAACACCAGCCCCTGCATGACCCCCTACACTGCCCGAACACCACTGCACTGCCCTAAACCCTGAAACACCACCCCTAGCAAGACCCCCTACACTGCCCGAACACCACTGCACTGCCCTAAACCCTGAAACACCACCCCTTCACGACCCCCTACACTGCCCGAACACCACTGCACTGCCCTAAACCCTGAAACACTACCCCCAGCATGACCCCCTACACTGCCCGAACACCACTGCACTGCCCTAAACCCTGAAACACTACACCCAGCAAGACCCCCTACACTGCCCGAACACCACTGCACTGCCCTAAACCCTGAAACACTACACCCAGCAAGACCCCCTACACTGCCCGAACACCACTGCACTGCCCTAAACCCTGAAACATCACCCCCAGCAAGACCCCCTACACTGCCCGAACACCACTGACCTAAACCCTGAAACACCACCCCCAGCACGACCCCCTACACTGCCCGAACACCACTGCACTGCCCTAAACCCTGAAACACTACCCCCAGCATGACCCCCTACACTGCCCGAACACCACTGCTCTGCCCAAAACCCTGAAACACCAGCCCCAGCACGACCCCCTACACTGCCCGAACACCACTGCACTGCCCTAAACCTTGAAACACCAGCCCCTGCACGACCCCCTACACTGCCCGAACACCACTGCACTACCCTAAACCCTGAAACATCACCCCCAGCACGACCCCCTACACTGCCCGAGCACCACTGCACTGCCCTAAACCCTGAAACACCAGCCCCAGCACGACCCCCTACACTGCCCGAACACCACTGCACTGCCCTAAACCCTGAAACACCAGCCCCAGCACGACCGCCTACACTGCCCGAACACCACTGCACTGCCCTAAACCCTGAAACACCAGCCCCAGCACGACCCCCTACACTGCCCGAACACCACTGCACTGCCCTAAACCGTGAAACACCAGCCTCAGCACGACCCCCTACACTGCCTGAACACCATTGCACTGCCCTGAACCCTGAAACACCAGCCCCAGCACAACACCCTACACTGCCCGAACACCACTGCACTGCCCTAAACCCTGAAACACCACCCCGTGCATGACCCCCTACACTGCCCGAACACCACTGCACTGCCCTAAACCCTGAAACACCACCCCCTGCACAACCCCCTACACTGCTCGAACACTACTGCACTGCCCTAAACCCAGAAACACCATCCCCAGCACGACCCCCTATACTGCACGAACACCACTGCACTGCCCTAAACCCTGAAACACTACCCCCAGCAAGACCCCCTACACTGCCCGAACACCACTGCACTGCCCTAAACCCTGAAACATCACCCCCAGCAAGACCCCCTACACTGCCCGAACACCACTGCACTGCCCTAAACCCTGAAACACCAGCCCCAGCACGACCCCCTACACTGCCCGAACACCACTGCACTGCCCTAAACCCTGAAACACCACCCCCTGCACGACCCCCTACACTGCCCGAACACCACTGTACTGCCCTAAACCCTGAAACCCCACCCCCAGCATGACCCCCTACACTGCCAGAACACCACTGCACTGCCCTAAACCCTGAAACACCACCCCTGCACGACCCCCTACACTGCCCGAACACTACTGCACTGCCCTAAACCCTGAAACACCACCCCCAGCACGACCCCCTACACTGCACGAACACCACTTCACTGCCCTAAACCCTGAAACACTACCCCCAGCAAGACCCCCTACACTGCCCGAACACCACTGCACTGCCCTAAACCCTGAAACACCACCCCCAGCAAGACCCCCTACACTGCCCGAACACCACTGCACTGCCCTAAACCCTGAAACACCACCCCCAGCACGACCCCCTACACTGCCCGAACACCACTGCTCTGCCCAAAACCCTGAAACACCAGCCCCAGCACGACCCCCTACACTGCCCGAACACCACTGCACTGCCCTAAACCCTGAAACACCAGCCCCAGCACGACCCCCTACACTGCCCGAACACCACTGCACTGCCCTAAACCCTGAAACACCAGCCCCAGCACGACCCCCTACACTGCCCGAACACCACTGCACTGCCCTAAACCCTGAAACACCAGCCCCAGCACGACCCCGTACACTGCCCGCACACCACTGCACTGCCCTAAACCCTGAAACACCAGCCCCAGCACAACCCCGTACACTGCCCGAACACCACTGCACTGCCCTAAACCCTGAAACACCAGCCCCAGCACGACCGCCTACACTGCCCGAAAACTACTGCACTGCCCTAAACCCTGAAACACCACCCCCAGCAAGACTACCTACACTGGCCGAACACCACTGCACTGCCCTAAACCCTGAAACACCACCCCCTGCACGACCCCCTACACTGCCCAAACACTACTGCACTGCCCTAAACCCTGAAACACCACCCCTCAGCACGACACCCTACACTGCCCGAACACCACTGCACTGCCCTAAACCCTGAAACACCACCCCAGCACGACCCCCTACACTGCCCGAACACCACTGCACTGCCCTAAACCCTGAAACACCACCCCCTGCACAACCCCTACACTGCCGGAACACCACTGCACTGCCCTAAACCCTGAAACACCACCCCCAGCACGACCCCCTACACTGCCCTAACACCACTGCACTGCCCTAAACCCTGAAACATCACCCCCAGCACAACCCCCTACACTGCCTGAGCACCATTGCTCTGCCCTAAACCCTGAAACACTAGCCCCAGCACGACCCCCTACACTGCCCGAACACCACCGCACTGCCCTAAACCCTGAAACACCACCCCCAGCACGACCCCCTACACTGCCCGAACACCACTGCACTGCCCTAAACCCTGAAACACCAGCCCCAGCAAGACCCCCTACACTGCCCGAACACCACTGCATTGCCCTAGACTCTGAAACACCAGCCCCAGCAAGACCCCCTACACTGCCCGAACACCACTGCACTGCCCTAAACCCTGAAACACCAGCCCCAGCATGACCCCCTACACTGCCCGAACACCACTGCACTGCCCTAAACCCTGAAACACCAGCCCCAGCACGACCCCCTACACTGCCCGAACACCACTGCACTGCCCTAAACCCTGAAACACCAGCCCCAGCACCACCCCCTACAATGCCCGAACACCACTGTACTGCCCTAAACCCTGAAACACCACCCCCTGCACCGCCCCCTACACTGCCCGAACACCACTGCACTGCCCTAAACCCTGAAACACCACCCCCTGCACGACCCCCTACACTGCCCGAACACCACTGCACTGCCCTAAATCCTGAAACACCACCCCCTGTACCACCCCCTACACTGCCCGAACACCACTGCACTGCCCTAAACCATGAAACACCACCCCCTGCACCGCCCCCTACACTGCCCGAACACCACTGCACTGCCCTAAACCCTGAAACACCACCCCCAGCATGACCCCCTTTACTGCTCGAACACCACTGCACTGCCCCAAACCCTGAAACACCACCCCAGCATGACCCCCTACACTGCCCGAACACCACTGCCCTAAACCCTGAAACACCACCCCTGCACGACCCCCTACACTGCCCGAACACCACTGCACTGCCCTAAACCCTGAAACACCACCCCCTGCACGACCCCCTACACTGCCCGAACACCACTGCACTGCCCTAAACCCTGAAACACCACCCCCAGCACGACCCCCTACACTGCCCGAACACCACTGCACTGCCCTAAACCCTAGAACACTACCCCCAGCATGACCCCCTACACTACCCGACCACTGCACTACCCTAAACCCTAAAATACTCCCCCAGCACGACCCCCTACACTACCCGAACACGACT
This sequence comes from Calotriton arnoldi, assembly GCA_963921515.1. NCBI lineage: Eukaryota > Metazoa > Chordata > Amphibia > Caudata > Salamandridae > Calotriton > Calotriton arnoldi. The sequence goes on along the minus strand of CAWUFW010029335.1, from coordinate 8,513 downwards.
GCACTGCCCTAAACCCTAAAACACTCCCCCAGCACGACCCCCTACACTACCCAAACACCACTGCACTGCCCTAAACCCTAAAACACTCCCCCAGCACGACCCCCTACACTACCTAAACACCACTGCACTGCCCTAAACCCTAAAACACTACCGCCCGCATGACCCCCTACACTACCCAAATACCAATGCACTACCCTAATCCCTAAAACACTACCCCCGCACAACCCCCTACACTACCCAAAGACCACTGCACTACCCTAAACTCTAAAACAATACCCCCGCACGACTCCCTACACTATCCAAAGACCACTGCACTACTCTAAACCCTAAAACACGACCTCCTACACTACACAAACACCACTGCACTACCCTAAACCCTAAAAACTACCCCCAGCACGAACCCCTACACTACCCAAACACCACTGCACTACCCTAAACCATAAAACACTACCCCCAGCAGTACCCCCTACGCTACCCAAACACCACTGCACTACCCTAAACCCTAAAACACTACCCCCAGCAGTACCCCCTACACTACCCAAACACCATTGCACTACCCTAAACCCTAAAACACTACCCCCAGCAGTATCCCCTACACTACCCAAACACCACTGCACTACCCTAAACCCTAAAACCCTAAAACACTAACCCCAGCACGACCCCCTACACTACCCAAACACCACTGTACTACCCTAAACCCTAAAACACTCCCCCAGCACGACTCCCTACACTACCCAAACACCACTGCACTACCCTAAACCCTAAATCTACCCCCAGCATGACCCCCTACACTACACAAACACCACTGCACTACCCTAAACCCTAAAACACTACCCCCAGCACGACCCTCTTCACTACCTAAACACAACTGCACAATTTGTTACAGGCGTTGCAACGCAGGCCTGTGGTGCTTACTGGAAGTACCTGGTGGGCTAGTTGGGCCCCAGGGACTCTCAGGATTCAAGGTGACCTAATCCCCCAACTTAAAACGCGCCACGGGGCGCGTTTGCACAGTGGTGAAGGGAGGGGCGGGGCCTCAGGTGACATGTGCGCAAACACGCCCTGTGGTGCGTTTTAAGTTGGGGAGTTAATTCCCTTTGAATCCTGTGGGCCAACTAGCCCACCAGGTACCTTCAGTAAGCACAACAGAGTTGCGTTGCAGAGAGGTGAAAAAGGTGCGTGGCCTCGGAACGCCTCTCTGCAACTCAGCTCTGTGGTCCTAACTGTAGGTACCTGGGGGCTAGTTGGGCCCCAGGGACCCTCAGGATTCAAGGGGACTTAATCCCGCAACTTAAAACGCGCCACGGGGCGCGTTTGCACACATGTCACCTCAGGCCCCCCTCCCTTCACCACTGTGCAAACGCGCACTGGCTCTGGTTAGTCAGAGTCAGTTACCACCAGTACCCGTCTGAAAAAGTTGTGGGCACAGGATGATTTTGCAACAAGGCCTCTTTCTGCTCCTCTGTTGGTTCTTTCTGCACATCTTTTGCTTCTTTCTGTGCGTTTTTTCTTCTTTCTTCACATGTCCTACCTCTGTTGGCATAGTTAGAAACTAGCATTTAAAAAACCTTTGAAATTCACTGAAAAAACCATAGGTTTCAGGCACGTTATAGTTAGAAATTAGCATTTAAAAAACCTTTGAAATTCACTGAAAAAACATAGGTTTCAGGCACGTTATAGTTAGAAATTAGCATTTAAAAAGCCTTTGAAATTCACTGAAAAAACCATAGGTTTCAGACACGTTATAGTTAGAAATTAGCATTTAAAAAACCTTTGAAATTCACTGAAAAAACCATAGGTTTTAGGGAAAGTTATAGTTAGTTGGACATTGCACTCGTACAAAACCCGTGAAATTCCCCCGTTATAGTTAGTTCAGCTAACTATAACTCGCGCCCCCGCAATGCACTGCTGATGACGTCACATATTACATCACTCATGACATGGTCAGTGACATCACTGATGACATCTCAAATGACATCACTGATGACATCATCCATGTGAGAATTTAATGCATCTTCTCACACCCTAATATAACTTTTGATACACCCACTCTAAATTACAGACTGCCATTCTCAAAACCATACACACTCCAATACCAATAAGTACATACCCACTCACTGATTCTTAGGTCTACACACACACATCTACTCACTCACCCGTACAGTCACTCATACTTACAGTCACTCAGTACAGGACTATCATATGCACTCATACACCTATAAAAACACTCACACAACGCAACTCATCCATAGAGGTACTCACACACCTAGTCAGTCATGCAAATAATTAATCACACTCCAATTTACTCACCTATACAGTTATACACACCAGCTCACTTACTCATAAAAATACTAGCACATTCTTACGCTCCTATGCAATCACTGATGCAAGCACACACTCATCCATATAGCCACTCTCACAATCACACACTCTCACTTATAGCCATTTATATACTCCAACACACATATATACTGCCTTTCACATATGTAGTTACTCACACATGTACCACTGAGATATACATTCAATCACTAACACACCCATACACACACTCACCCACCCATACAGTCCATCACAAACGCACTCTTGAAACCATGCACCCAGTGAATCACCCACTCACACATATATGCACAGAGTCACACACACCCCACCCACACAAACACTGAGGCACCCATACAGATACTCAGAGAACCAATCCATAACCCATATAGACACTCATTTAGCTAGTCAGAAACCCATGCAGCTGCTTACACAACAACAGACACACTGATACAGACATTCACACAGTTTAGTCACTCACCCATGCATCCAGTAAGATACATTTAATCACTCACTTATAGACTCAGTCACGCACTTACTAAATCATCCATTCAGACGCTTATACACCCACTCATTCTTCAATACGCCTTTCCCTATATATATTAAACATATTTAAACTTTACAGAAACACACAGTCACTGGATGATGTCATCAGTGATGTCATCAGTGATGTCATCAGTGATGTCATCAGTGATGTCATTTGAGATGTCATCAGTGATGTCATCAGTGATGTCATCAGTGATGTCACTGACCATGTCATGAGTGATGTAATATGTGACGTCATCAGCAGTGCATTGCGGGGGCGCGAGTTATAGTTAGCTGAACTAACTATAACGGGGGAATTTCACGGGTTTTGTACGAGTGCAATGTCCAACTAACTATAACTTTCCCTAAAACCTATGGTTTTTTCAGTGAATATATATATATATACATATATTACCTACTGGCAGTCACCAGTAGGTAGTTATAATTAGGACCTTGTTTCTATTCAAAAAATGTTTTTTCTTTTGCTAATATCTTTGGCGCAGTTTGACGAATCTTCGCAAAATTTTCAAAACTAATGGTTCACTCAGGTCAGCTCCTGTCTTGAAAGTTTCAGGGTGATTCATCAAGCGGGGGCCGAGAAAAAAGGGGAGTTCCAAAACGCATTTTCCCCATGTTATTTTCCATAGGAATTTTGAAACAGGCTACAGCCTGAACCGCTGAACGGAATTACACCAAATTTGGCAAAAAGGTAGCACTTGGTTCAGAAACACCCTGACCCCCTAGGCCTGCTCAGGGGGTACAACAAGGATGCCCAGGGCCGTGAATCAGACTAAAAATTTAATTTAAAACAAAGCGCGGACTCCCGCGTGTAGGAAGGTGGAATCTGACTATATGGTTGCCCCCACTTTCTTTCTGGTGTTTTGCTGGTTTATGACTTAGTTGGACTGGGATCCTGCTATTCAGGGCCCCAGTCTATCTGCTTTCTCTGTAAAAAGGTTTCCATGTGCCTTAGGCACATCTCTGATTGGAATCTGGAGTGCCCTTATAAGTCCCTAGTATATGGTATACTATGTACCCAGGGCATAGGTACCTCAGAGGCCTACCAGGGGCTGCAGCATGTATTGTGCCACCCCTGGAAGGCCATCCAAACTGACACCACAGGTCTGCTACTGCAGCCTGGGTAAGGTGGTGCCTGCACCTTTACTGTGATATAGGCTACCTATATCACTATATACATACACACATATAAACCTATAAGTCACTCCTATGGAAGGCCTTATCAATCCTGAAGGCAGAGTGTGTGGTTCCTATGTGAGAGGGTGCCCCTGCATGAGCAGGGCCCCTCTGCAGTGTTCGGAGACCCTTCTCTGATGCTGTTTGTATCTGTACTCTGACCGTATACTCTTAAGCGCATTATAACCTCGCGTTAAATGCTAACTTTGGAATGGCTGCACCGAAACATGTCGTGTTTGGTGTCAAACATCTTGGAATACTACCCCCCCCCGCCAATTCTGGTGGCGGGGGTAGCATTCCACCCTTCTAGAGGGAGAGACATGTTAACCCTGGCTTGGCCGGTAACTTCTTTCTAAAGCCCTGGCATCACAAAATGGATGCTGCTGCCACAGACACAAGTCTGGCCTCCTGCTGCTGGACGAAACTCTGGCAGGGGAGGCCTGGACAATAGGTTTTCTGTCCCAGGGAGGTGTGACCACCTCCCCAGAGAGGATAGTGTGTTTTGGGGCTGGGCGGGAGCACTTTCGGGTGCTTTGAAGTCCTGCACTGGGGGCACACTTGGTGTCCCTGTGCATACCCCAGTTCAAACCGGATCAGGGGCTTGCAGCCCCTGCTTTGGCATGAACTGGACAAATGGAAAGGTGTGTAGCCACCCCTCTGCCCTGACCCACCCATAGGTGGGGCCACAGAGTAGTCCAACCCTAAACTTAGTATAAGTATAGGAACCCAGTCCTTAGGACTTTAGATTATCCCTGGACGAAACTCTGACACAGAATCCTGGACCTTCGACGCTCTACTACAAGATTAGAGGACAGAAGAATCTCCCTTGGGGTCAAGGAGTGACTCCCCTGCTTGGCTGGCACCAAAGAAGCAATTGTCCGGTCTGCATCGCCTAAGCTCCCGTCGGACGCCGAAGTCTTTGCATCACCAGAGGTAGATTTCCAGACTTCCCCGAGGCTGCCCTGAGTCCCCAGCAAAGCTGAGGCCCGTAGCTGTCGTGGGTAACGTGGAACCGTGACCCCTGGACATCGCACGCATTTGCAAGTGCATCCTCTTCTGGGTCTCCCACAAAGTCGTGCTTTGGGCTCCCAGTAGTCCTAGCCTCCAGCACCAACTGCACCGAAGATCACTGGCTTCCACTCCACGAGTGTCCTGTGAGCCAGCTCCACGTGCACCATCTCGAGGCTCCTTCGTGGTCGCTAGCCCGTTGGCTAGTAGCCCTTCACGAAGGCCAATCCTTTTCTTCTTGGGCTCCCTAGTTGCTCCAGGCTTGCCCTCACTTACCCTTGCTGGGTGAGTTCCTCAGACCTTGCTGGTCTGCATCATTGTCAATCTTCATCTACAATGAGACTTGCCGTTGCCAAGGCTTGTTGGGTCTAATCTGGTCACCGACACCTCAGCACTCGACAGACATTATGTCCCAGCCCGAATCCTGCTCCTGGTTGCCGACAACGCCTCCTGGACCTCGTGGCTGAAGAGTCAAGACAACCATCAACCTACCTGAAGCACTCGACATCGGTGGGCATCTGCTCATCGCCTTCCTGGTCACTGGCTAGTGACCCAGACTCTGTCCCCTCTGCTTTCAGGTTCTTCAGATCTCCGATCCACCTTTGGATCCACCCGGACACTTTTCACTTGGTCGCCAGCAGCACTTTGCAGCAGATCGCCATTCAAATCGACGACGAAACCCGACCCCGAAAGGCACCTATGCACCCGGCTTCCCTGGGTGAGGTAACAAGAGTACTCCGGTGCTCCCGTGGGTAGAGACTCTAGAACGACCTAGTTCTCAAAGGGTTTGCTCCAAGTCCTTCTTTAAGTGTCCCTTTTCTTTAATTTCCAAACCGCGACTTTCTCCATAGAAGTTAACGGCGTTTCGCGGCTGTGTAATTACACTGCACGCGTCCCCTGTGGGTCCCCTGTGTCACTACCTTGGGTGGTTCCTTGTGGTCCAAGCACTTATAGAGGCTCTAGGCCTAGTGTCCAGCTCAGTCGTGGTTCTTATACCACTTTATTGGTGTATGGTTTGGTACGCCCTAGGGCCCAAACGTGTATTTGTGCTATTACTGTGTTTATATAACTTATGTACTTCGAACTCTAGCCTCATAAAGAGACTAGAGGGTGTGTTTAGCAATAAATACATATATTTTGAATATATACCTGGTGTGGTGCTCTTTCATTTGGTCACTCAAGAGATTATAGACTGGTAAAACAAGCTGCTTTACATTCCTTCAAGACTTAGCCTGAAGGCTGCTCTCCATAGCTACCACTAGGATAGCTTTCAATAAGGTTGTCTTTAACCTATCTCCAATAAGGGGTTGTTTGGACTGGTGCAAGGTGCCCACTATAATTAGTGGACAGCATATGCCAGGCCAACTTCTCACACCGCGCTTCATTTGTTTTAAGCCACCGGGTGGGCCAGGTCCCGGGCGCAAATCATAACTATGGTGTGGGAGCCCGTGGGGGCCCCCACAGACCTGGGGACCGCCACCTCTCCGCGGCATTTTCAAAAAAATGGGTGGGGGGACTCATGCCCCCCCATGCTGCCCCGGGGACCGCCACCTCCCCGGAGCTTTGCTTTAATAGGGGCAGAGGGGGCCTCACTTGCCCCCCCAAGCCCCGGGTGCCACCACCTCCCCGGGGCTCCAATTAAATTACAGGAGTGGGGGGGCTCCTGCCCCTCCCCACACCACCCAGGGGACCATCACCTCCTGGGGCACAAATTATGTTAATATGGGGGTCCATTACAGCCCCCCTGCCCCGGGGACCACCACCTCCCCGGGGCTATGTCAATGTTGGGAGGGGGGTCGCGCGGCACCCCTCCTGGAGCCCTCGATGGCCCTGGGGACCGCCACCCCCCAGGGCCGACTCCAGCAAAGTCCCGGGGTGCCCACCCCCGGGATATTGCCGTTTGCTATGGCAGGGCGGGAGCACGGCTCCCGCCCTGCCATAGCAAACACTGCTTTGCATATTGGAAGCTAGAGCAGGAAACTTGCTCTTGCTTCCAAGAAGCAAAGCAGAATTGCATTTGGACAAGGGAGCTGCATGTTAGCAGCTCCCCTTGCCCAAAAGCACTGCCGGCTCCCGCAGGAGGCGGGGAGCCGGCAGGGATCGTGTGGGCATTAGGGCTCCCCCCACGGTCCCCATCAAAGAGGCCAGGCCCCAGGGGATGGTGTCCCCGAGGCCAAAAGTGGCACAGGGAAGAAGGGCCACGCGGCCCCCTCCCATTTGTATTTTAAAAATAAATAAATAAATAAGGCCAGACCCCGGGGATGTGGTCCCAGGGCCAAAACTGGACTGAGGAGGGGGCCACGCGGCCCCCTTCCTTACAAAATAATTTAAAAAATAAATAAATATGTGGCCATGCCCCGGGGGATGGGGTCCACGGGGCCGAAATCGGCCATGGGAGAGAGGCCCTGCTGCCCCCTTCCCGTTTAAAAAAAAAAAAATGCTCAGGCCCCGGGGGATTGGGTTTCCAGGGCCCAAACATAATAAAGGGAAGGGGGGCCACACAGCCCCCCTTCCAAAAAGTGAATTTAAAAAAAGCTGGTGTCTCGCGGGAGGCCCCGCCCCCTCCCTGTACCACTGTGCAAACACGCCTCCTGGCGCGTTCTAAGTTGGGAGATTAAGTCCCCTTGAATCCTGAGGGTCCCTGTGGGCCAACTAGCCCACCAGGTACCTCCAGTAAGCCCCACACAGTGGGATTGCTGAGAGGTGGTACGAGGGCACGCCCCTTTTTACACCACTCTGCAAAAGCGCCTCTTGGCGCACTGCTGGTGGGGAAATGAGGTCCTCTTGTATCCTGAGGACCTCAGGACTAAAGTGGACTTCATCCCCCGAGCAGCAGTGTGCCAGGAGGCGTGTTTGCAGAGTGGTGTAAAAAGGGGGCATGGCCTCGAACCACTCTCAGCAATCCAGCTGTGTGGGGCTTACTGGAGGTACCTAGTGGGCTAGTTGGCCCCCAGGGACCCTCAGTATTCAAGGGGACTTAATTCCCCAACCCAGAACGCGCCAGGAGGCACGTTTACAGTGTGGTGGAGAAAGGGGGCGAGGCCTGTGTCCACCTGTCAGTTATCCCACTATTTGGGGCATACTGGAGATATCAGGTAGGGTAGTTGGCCTCTAAGGACCCCCAGCAGCGAAGTGGACTTTAATCCCCATCCAAGAGCGCACCAGGAAGTGCATTTAAGAGTGGTGGGGAAAGGGGGCATGGCCTGCTATGAGAACTTAGCAATCCTGCTGTGTGGGACTTACTGGAGGTAATAGGAGGGGTAGTTGGCCCCCAAGGTTGACCTTAGGGGCTAACTACCCCTCCTGTTACCTCTAGTAAATCCCACACTGTGGGATTGCTAAGAGGTCTTCGGAGGCCACGCTCACCTTTCTCCACCACTCTGCAAACGCGCTTCCTGGCACAGTACTGGTTGCGGGATGAAGTCCACTTTACTCCTGAGGGACTTTGGCAGGCAAGTAGCCCTCCTGGT
>CAWUFW010029334.1:0-19301 GCA_963921515.1 Calotriton arnoldi | reverse complement strand
CTGATGAAAAACGATGACCCTGGACCTGTCGAACTTTCTCCAGATGGTCAGGAATGGTGATTTTTTAATGTTTAATCTTTTGACTGTAAATAACTATTGCATGTGAATTATCACTTTTGGAACTAAAATAAGTGTGTTTAGAGTCATTTTCCTGCCCGAAATCAGTCAAAATAGAAGCTTCTGAGTAGGAGGAAAAGTCTGTAAAAATGGCAATTTTGGTCACTGTGAGGCTTTAAAAAGTGGTTATTCAACATGAGGCATGATCCAATTGACATTTTGAATCATTTTTTGTACAGTCCAAAAATCAATTTTCTGATGAAAAACGATGACCCCGGACCTGTCGAACTTTCTCCAGATGGTCAGGAATGGTGATTTTTTAATGTTTAATCTTTTGACTGTAAATAACTATTGCATGTGAATTATCACTTTTGGAACTAAAATAAGTGTGTTTAGAGTCATTTTCCTGCCCGAAATCAGTCAAAATAGAAGCTTCTGAGTAGGAGGAAAAGTCTGTAAAAATGGCAATTTTGGTCACTGTGAGGCTTTAAAAAGTGGTTATTCAACATGAGGCACGATCCAATTGACATTTTGAATCATTTATTGTACAGTCCAAAAAAATCAATTTTCTGATGAAAAACGATGACCCTGGACCTGTCGAACTTTCTCCAGATGGTCAGGAATGGTGATTTTTTAATGTTTAATCTTTTGACTGTAAATAACTATTGCATGTGAATTATCACTTTTGGAACTAAAATAAGTGTGTTTAGAGTCATTTTCCTGCCCGAAATCAGTCAAAATAGAAGCTTCTGAGTAGGAGGAAAAGTCAGTAAAAATGGCAATTTTGGTCACTGTGAGGCTTTAAAAAGTGGTTATTCAACATGAGGCATGATCCAATTGACATTTTGAATCATTTTTTGTACAGTCCAAAAAATCAATTTTCTGATGAAAAACGATGACCCCGGACCTGTCGAACTTTCTCCAGATGGTCAGTAATGGTGATTTTTTAATGTTTAATCTTTTGACTGTAAATAACTATTGCATGTGAATTATCACTTTTGGAACTAAAATAAGTGTGTTTAGAGTCATTTTCCTGCCCGAAATCAGTCAAAATAGAAGCTTCTGAGTAGGAGGAAAAGTCAGTAAAAATGGCAATTTTGGTCACTGTGAGGCCTTAAAAAGTGGTTATTCAACATGAGGCACGATCCAATTGACATTTTGAATCATTTTTTGTACAGTCCAAAAAATCAATTTTCTGATGAAAAACGATGACCCTGGACCTGTCGAACTTTCTCCAGATGGTCAGTAATGGTGATTTTTTAATGTTTAATCTTTTGACTGTAAATAACTATTGCATGTGAATTATCACTTTTGGAACTAAAATAAGTGTGTTTAGAGTCATTTTCCTGCCCGAAATCAGTCAAAATAGAAGCTTCTGAGTAGGAGGAAAAGTCAGTAAAAATGGCAATTTTGGTCACTGTGAGGCCTTAAAAAGTGGTTATTCAACATGAGGCATGATCCAGTTGACATTTTGAATCATTTTTTGTACAGTCCAAAAAATCAATTTTCTGATGAAAAACGATGACCCCGGACCTGTCGAACTTTCTCCAGATGGTCAGTAATGGTGATTTTTTAATGTTTAATCTTTTGACTGTAAATAACTATTGCATGTGAATTATCACTTTTGGAACTAAAATAAGTGTGTTTAGAGTCATTTTCCTGCCCGAAATCAGTCAAAATAGAAGCTTCTGAGATGGAGGAAAAGTCAGTAAAAATGGCAATTTTGGTCACTGTGAGGCCTTAAAAAGTGGTTATTCAACATGAGGCACGATCCAACTGACATTTTGAATATTTTTTGTACAGTCCAAAATATTAATTTTCTGAGGAAATACGATGACCCCGGACCTGTCGAACTTTCTCCAGATGGTCAGTAATGGTGATTTTTTAATGTTTAATCTTTTGACTGTAAATAACTATTGCATGTGAATTATCACTTTTGGAACTAAAATAAGTGTGTTTAGAGTCATTTTCCTGCCCGAAATCAGTCAAAATAGAAGCTTCTGAGTAGGAGGAAAAGTCAGTAAAAATGGCAATTTTGGTCAGTGTGAGGCCTTAAAAAGTGGTTATTCAACATGAGGCATGATCCAATTGACATTTTCAATCATTTTTTGTACAGTCCAAAAAATCAATTTTCTGATGAAAAACGATGACCCCGGACCTGTCGAACTTTCTCCAGATGGTCAGTAATGGTGATTTTTTAATGTTTAATCTTTTGACTGTAAATAACTATTGCATGTGAATTATCACTTTTGGAACTAAAATAAGTGTGTTTAGAGTCATTTTCCTGCCCGAAATCAGTCAAAATAGAAGCTTCTGAGTAGGAGGAAAAGTCAGTAAAAATGGCAATTTTGGTCACTGTGAGGCCTTAAAAAGTGGTTATTCAACATGAGGCACGATCCAATTGACATTTTGAATCATTTTTTGTACAGTCCAAAAAATCAATTTTCTGATGAAAAACGATGACCCCGGACCTGTCGAACTTTCTCCAGATGGTCAGTAATGGTGATTTTTTAATGTTTAATCTTTTGACTGTAAATAACTATTGCATGTGAATTATCACTTTTGGAACTAAAATAAGTGTGTTTAGAGTCATTTTCCTGCCCGAAATCAGTCAAAATAGAAGCTTCTGAGTAGGAGGAAAAGTCAGTAAAAATGGCAATTTTGGTCACTGTGAGGCCTTAAAAAGTGGTTATTCAACATGAGGCACGATCCAATTGACATTTTCAATCATTTTTTGTACAGTCCAAAAAATCAATTTTCTGATGAAAAACGATGACCCCGGACCTGTCGAACTTTCTCCAGATGGTCAGTAATGGTGATTTTTTAATGTTTAATCTTTTGACTGTAAATAACTATTGCATGTGAATTATCACTTTTGGAACTAAAATAAGTGTGTTTAGAGTCATTTTCCTGCCCGAAATCAGTCAAAATAGAAGCTTCTGAGTAGGAGGAAAAGTCAGTAAAAATGGCAATTTTGGTCACTGTGAGGCCTTAAAAAGTGGTTATTCAACATGAGGCACGATCCAATTGACATTTTCAATCATTTTTTGTACAGTCCAAAAAATCAATTTTCTGATGAAAAACGATGACCCCGGACCTGTCGAACTTTCTCCAGATGGTCAGTAATGGTGATTTTTTAATGTTTAATCTTTTGACTGTAAATAACTATTGCATGTGAATTATCACTTTTGGAACTAAAATAAGTGTGTTTAGAGTCATTTTCCTGCCCGAAATCAGTCAAAATAGAAGCTTCTGAGTAGGAGGAAAAGTCAGTAAAAATGGCAATTTTGGTCACTGTGAGGCCTTAAAAAGTGGTTATTCAACATGAGGCATGATCCAATTGACATTTTCAATCATTTTTTGTACAGTCCAAAAAATCAATTTTCTGATGAAAAACGATGACCCCGGACCTGTCGAACTTTCTCCAGATGGTCAGTAATGGTGATTTTTTAATGTTTAATCTTTTGACTGTAAATAACTATTGCATGTGAATTATCACTTTTGGAACTAAAATAAGTGTGTTTAGAGTCATTTTCCTGCCCGAAATCAGTCAAAATAGAAGCTTCTGAGTAGGAGGAAAAGTCAGTAAAAATGGCAATTTTGGTCACTGTGAGGCCTTAAAAAGTGGTTATTCAACATGAGGCACGATCCAATTGACATTTTCAATCATTTTTTGTACAGTCCAAAAAATCAATTTTCTGATGAAAAACGATGACCCCGGACCTGTCGAACTTTCTCCAGATGGTCAGTAATGGTGATTTTTTAATGTTTAATCTTTTGACTGTAAATAACTATTGCATGTGAATTATCACTTTTGGAACTAAAATAAGTGTGTTTAGAGTCATTTTCCTGCCCGAAATCAGTCAAAATAGAAGCTTCTGAGTAGGAGGAAAAGTCAGTAAAAATGGCAATTTTGGTCACTGTGAGGCCTTAAAAAGTGGTTATTCAACATGAGGCATGATCCAATTGACATTTTCAATCATTTTTTGTACAGTCCAAAAAATCAATTTTCTGATGAAAAACGATGACCCCGGACCTGTCGAACTTTCTCCAGATGGTCAGTAATGGTGATTTTTTAATGTTAAATCTTTTGACTGTAAATAACTATTGCATGTGAATTATCACTTTTGGAACTAAAATAAGTGTGTTTAGAACCATTTTCCTGCCCAAAATCAGTCAAAATAGAAGCTTCTGAGTAGGAGGAAAAGTCAGTAAAAATGGCAATTTTGGTCACTGTGAGGCCTTAAAAAGTGGTTATTCAACATGAGGCATGATCCAATTGACATTTTCAATCATTTTTTGTACAGTCCAAAAAATCAATTTTCTGATGAAAAACGATGACCCCGGACCTGTCGAACTTTCTCCAGATGGTCAGTAATGGTGATTTTTTAATGTTTAATCTTTTGACTGTAAATAACTATTGCATGTGAATTATCACTTTTGGAACTAAAATAAGTGTGTTTAGAGTCATTTTCCTGCCCGAAATCAGTCAAAATAGAAGCTTCTGAGTAGGAGGAAAAGTCAGTAAAAATGGCAATTTTGGTCACTGTGAGGCCTTAAAAAGTGGTTATTCAACATGAGGCACGATCCAATTGACATTTTCAATCATTTTTTGTACAGTCCAAAAAATCAATTTTCTGATGAAAAACGATGACCCCGGACCTGTCGAACTTTCTCCAGATGGTCAGTAATGGTGATTTTTTAATGTTTAATCTTTTGACTGTAAATAACTATTGCATGTGAATTATCACTTTTGGAACTAAAATAAGTGTGTTTAGAGTCATTTTCCTGCCCGAAATCAGTCAAAATAGAAGCTTCTGAGTAGGAGGAAAAGTCAGTAAAAATGGCAATTTTGGTCACTGTGAGGCCTTAAAAAGTGGTTATTCAACATGAGGCACGATCCAATTGACATTTTCAATCATTTTTTGTACAGTCCAAAAAATCAATTTTCTGATGAAAAACGATGACCCCGGACCTGTCGAACTTTCTCCAGATGGTCAGTAATGGTGATTTTTTAATGTTTAATCTTTTGACTGTAAATAACTATTGCATGTGAATTATCACTTTTGGAACTAAAATAAGTGTGTTTAGAGTCATTTTCCTGCCCGAAATCAGTCAAAATAGAAGCTTCTGAGTAGGAGGAAAAGTCAGTAAAAATGGCAATTTTGGTCACTGTGAGGCCTTAAAAAGTGGTTATTCAACATGAGGCATGATCCAATTGACATTTTCAATCATTTTTTGTACAGTCCAAAAAATCAATTTTCTGATGAAAAACGATGACCCCGGACCTGTCGAACTTTCTCCAGATGGTCAGTAATGGTGATTTTTTAATGTTTAATCTTTTGACTGTAAATAACTATTGCATGTGAATTATCACTTTTGGAACTAAAATAAGTGTGTTTAGAGTCATTTTCCTGCCCGAAATCAGTCAAAATAGAAGCTTCTGAGTAGGAGGAAAAGTCAGTAAAAATGGCAATTTTGGTCACTGTGAGGCCTTAAAAAGTGGTTATTCAACATGAGGCACGATCCAATTGACATTTTCAATCATTTTTTGTACAGTCCAAAAAATCAATTTTCTGATGAAAAACGATGACCCCGGATCTGTCGAACTATCTCCAGATGGTCAGTAATGGTGATTTTTTAATGTTTAATCTTTTGACTGTAAATAACTATTGCATGTGAATTATCACTTTTGGAACTAAAATAAGTGTGTTTAGAGTCATTTTCCTGCCCGAAATCAGTCAAAATAGAAGCTTCTGAGTAGGAGGAAAAGTCAGTAAAAATGGCAATTTTGGTCACTGTGAGGCCTTAAAAAGTGGTTATTCAACATGAGGCATGATCCAATTGACATTTTCAATCATTTTTTGTACAGTCCAAAAATCAATTTTCTGATGAAAAACGATGACCCCGGACCTGTCGAACTTTCTCCAGATGGTCAGTAATGGTGATTTTTTAATGTTTAATCTTTTGACTGTAAATAACTATTGCATGTGAATTATCACTTTTGGAACTAAAATAAGTGTGTTTAGAGTCATTTTCCTGCCCGAAATCAGTCAAAATAGAAGCTTCTGAGTAGGAGGAAAAGTCAGTAAAAATGGCAATTTTGGTCACTGTGAGGCCTTAAAAAGTGGTTATTCAACATGAGGCACGATCCAATTGACATTTTCAATCATTTTTTGTACAGTCCAAAAAATCAATTTTCTGATGAAAAACGATGACCCCGGACCTGTCGAACTTTCTCCAGATGGTCAGTAATGGTGATTTTTTAATGTTTAATCTTTTGACTGTAAATAACTATTGCATGTGAATTATCACTTTTGGAACTAAAATAAGTGTGTTTAGAGTCATTTTCCTTCCCGAAATCAGTCAAAATAGAAGCTTCTGAGTAAGAGGAAAAGTCTGTAAAAATGGCAAACTTGGTCACTGTGAGGCCTTAAAAAGTGGTTATTCAACATGAGGCATGATCCAATTGACATTTTGAATCATTTTTTGTACAGTCCAAAAAATCAATTTTCTGATGAAAAACGATGACCCCGGACCTGTCGAACTTTCTCCAGATGGTCAGTAATGGTGATTTTTTAATGTTTAATCTTTTGACTGTAAATAACTATTGCATGTGAATTATCACTTTTGGAACTAAAATAAGTGTGTTTAGAGTCATTTTCCTGCCCGAAATCAGTCAAAATAGAAGCTTCTGAGTAGGAGGAAAAGTCAGTAAAAATGGCAATTTTGGTCACTGTGAGGCCTTAAAAAGTGGTTATTCAACATGAGGCACGATCCAATTGACATTTTGAATCATTTTTTGTACAGTCCAAAAAATCAATTTTCTGATGAAAAACGATGACCCCGGACCTGTCGAACTTTCTCCAGATGGTCAGTAATGGTGATTTTTTAATGTTTAATCTTTTGACTGTAAATAACTATTGCATGTGAATTATCACTTTTGGAACTAAAATAAGTGTGTTTAGAGTCATTTTCCTGCCCGAAATCAGTCAAAATAGAAGCTTCTGAGTAGGAGGAAAAGTCAGTAAAAATGGCAATTTTGGTCACTGTGAGGCCTTAAAAAGTGGTTATTCAACATGAGGCACGATCCAATTGACATTTTCAATCATTTTTTGTACAGTCCAAAAAATCAATTTTCTGATGAAAAACGATGACCCCGGACCTGTCGAACTTTCTCCAGATGGTCAGTAATGGTGATTTTTTAATGTTTAATCTTTTGACTGTAAATAACTATTGCATGTGAATTATCACTTTTGGAACTAAAATAAGTGTGTTTAGAGTCATTTTCCTGCCCGAAATCAGTCAAAATAGAAGCTTCTGAGTAGGAGGAAAAGTCAGTAAAAATGGCAATTTTGGTCACTGTGAGGCCTTAAAAAGTGGTTATTCAACATGAGGCACGATCCAATTGACATTTTCAATCATTTTTTGTACAGTCCAAAAAATCAATTTTCTGATGAAAAACGATGACCCCGGACCTGTCGAACTTTCTCCAGATGGTCAGTAATGGTGATTTTTTAATGTTTAATCTTTTGACTGTAAATAACTATTGCATGTGAATTATCACTTTTGGAACTAAAATAAGTGTGTTTAGAGTCATTTTCCTGCCCAAAATCAGTCAAAATAGAAGCTTCTGAGTAGGAGGAAAAGTCAGTAAAAATGGCAATTTTGGTCACTGTGAGGCCTTAAAAAGTGGTTATTCAACATGAGGCATGATCCAATTGACATTTTCAATCATTTTTTGTACAGTCCAAAAAATCAATTTTCTGATGAAAAACGATGACCCCGGACCTGTCGAACTTTCTCCAGATGGTCAGTAATGGTGATTTTTTAATGTTTAATCTTTTGACTGTAAATAACTATTGCATGTGAATTATCACTTTTGGAACTAAAATAAGTGTGTTTAGAGTCATTTTCCTGCCCGAAATCAGTCAAAATAGAAGCTTCTGAGTAGGAGGAAAAGTCAGTAAAAATGGCAATTTTGGTCACTGTGAGGCCTTAAAAAGTGGTTATTCAACATGAGGCATGATCCAATTGACATTTTCAATCATTTTTTGTACAGTCCAAAAAATCAATTTTCTGATGAAAAACGATGACCCCGGACCTGTCGAACTTTCTCCAGATGGTCAGTAATGGTGATTTTTTAATGTTTAATCTTTTGACTGTAAATAACTATTGCATGTGAATTATCACTTTTGGAACTAAAATAAGTGTGTTTAGAGTCATTTTCCTGCCCGAAATCAGTCAAAATAGAAGCTTCTGAGTAGGAGGAAAAGTCAGTAAAAATGGCAATTTTGGTCACTGTGAGGCCTTAAAAAGTGGTTATTCAACATGAGGCACGATCCAATTGACATTTTCAATCATTTTTTGTACAGTCCAAAAAATCAATTTTCTGATGAAAAACGATGACCCCGGACCTGTCGAACTTTCTCCAGATGGTCAGTAATGGTGATTTTTTAATGTTTAATCTTTTGACTGTAAATAACTATTGCATGTGAATTATCACTTTTGGAACTAAAATAAGTGTGTTTAGAGTCATTTTCCTGCCCGAAATCAGTCAAAATAGAAGCTTCTGAGTAGGAGGAAAAGTCAGTAAAAATGGCAATTTTGGTCACTGTGAGGCCTTAAAAAGTGGTTATTCAACATGAGGCACGATCCAATTGACATTTTCAATCATTTTTTGTACAGTCCAAAAAATCAATTTTCTGATGAAAAACGATGACCCCGGACCTGTCGAACTTTCTCCAGATGGTCAGTAATGGTGATTTTTTAATGTTTAATCTTTTGACTGTAAATAACTATTGCATGTGAATTATCACTTTTGGAACTAAAATAAGTGTGTTTAGAGTCATTTTCCTGCCCGAAATCAGTCAAAATAGAAGCTTCTGAGTAGGAGGAAAAGTCAGTAAAAATGGCAATTTTGGTCACTGTGAGGCTTTAAAAAGTGGTTATTCAACATGAGGCATGATCCAATTGACATTTTGAATCATTTTTTGTACAGTCCAAAAAATCAATTTTCTGATGAAAAACGATGACCCCGGACCTGTCGAACTTTCTCCAGATGGTCAGTAATGGTGATTTTTTAATGTTTAATCTTTTGACTGTAAATAACTATTGCATGTGAATTATCACTTTTGGAACTAAAATAAGTGTGTTTAGAGTCATTTTCCTGCCCGAAATCAGTCAAAATAGAAGCTTCTGAGTAGGAGGAAAAGTCAGTAAAAATGGCAATTTTGGTCACTGTGAGGCCTTAAAAAGTGGTTATTCAACATGAGGCACGATCCAATTGACATTTTCAATCATTTTTTGTACAGTCCAAAAAATCAATTTTCTGATGAAAAACGATGACCCCGGACCTGTCGAACTTTCTCCAGATGGTCAGTAATGGTGATTTTTTAATGTTTAATCTTTTGACTGTAAATAACTATTGCATGTGAATTATCACTTTTGGAACTAAAATAAGTGTGTTTAGAGTCATTTTCCTGCCCGAAATCAGTCAAAATAGAAGCTTCTGTGTAGGAGGAAAAGTCACTAAAATGGCAATTTTGGTCACTGTGAGGCCTTAAAAAGTGGTTATTTAACATGAGGCATGATCCAATTGACATTTTCAATCATTTTTTGTACAGTCCAAAAAATCAATTTTCTGATGAAAAACGATGACCCCGGACCTGTCGAACTTTCTCCAGATGGTCAGTAATGGTGATTTTTTAATGTTTAATCTTTTGACTGTAAATAACTATTGCATGTGAATTATCACTTTTGGAACTAAAATAAGTGTGTTTAGAGTCATTTTCCTGCCCGAAATCAGTCAAAATAGAAGCTTCTGAGTAGGAGGAAAAGTCAGTAAAAATGGCAATTTTGGTCACTGTGAGGCCTTAAAAAGTGGTTATTCAACATGAGGCACGATCCAATTGACATTTTCAATCATTTTTTGTACAGTCCAAAAAATCAATTTTCTGATGAAAAACGATGACCCCGGACCTGTCGAACTTTCTCCAGATGGTCAGTAATGGTGATTTTTTAATGTTTAATCTTTTGACTGTAAATAACTATTGCATGTGAATTATCACTTTTGGAACTAAAATAAGTGTGTTTAGAGTCATTTTCCTGCCCGAAATCAGTCAAAATAGAAGCTTCTGAGTAGGAGGAAAAGTCAGTAAAAATGGCAATTTTGGTCACTGTGAGGCCTTAAAAAGTGGTTATTCAACATGAGGCACGATCCAATTGACATTTTCAATCATTTTTTGTACAGTCCAAAAAATCAATTTTCTGATGAAAAACGATGACCCCGGACCTGTCGAACTTTCTCCAGATGGTCAGTAATGGTGATTTTTTAATGTTTAATCTTTTGACTGTAAATAACTATTGCATGTGAATTATCACTTTTGGAACTAAAATAAGTGTGTTTAGAGTCATTTTCCTGCCCGAAATCAGTCAAAATAGAAGCTTCTGAGTAGGAGGAAAAGTCAGTAAAAATGGCAATTTTGGTCACTGTGAGGCCTTAAAAAGTGGTTATTCAACATGAGGCACGATCCAATTGACATTTTCAATCATTTTTTGTACAGTCCAAAAAATCAATTTTCTGATGAAAAACGATGACCCCGGACCTGTCGAACTTTCTCCAGATGGTCAGTAATGGTGATTTTTTAATGTTTAATCTTTTGACTGTAAATAACTATTGCATGTGAATTATCACTTTTGGAACTAAAATAAGTGTGTTTAGAGTCATTTTCCTGCCCGAAATCAGTCAAAATAGAAGCTTCTGAGTAGGAGGAAAAGTCAGTAAAAATGGCAATTTTGGTCACTGTGAGGCCTTAAAAAGTGGTTATTCAACATGAGGCACGATCCAATTGACATTTTCAATCATTTTTTGTACAGTCCAAAAAATCAATTTTCTGATGAAAAACGATGACCCCGGACCTGTCGAACTTTCTCCAGATGGTCAGTAATGGTGATTTTTTAATGTTTAATCTTTTGACTGTAAATAACTATTGCATGTGAATTATCACTTTTGGAACTAAAATAAGTGTGTTTAGAGTCATTTTCCTGCCCGAAATCAGTCAAAATAGAAGCTTCTGAGTAGGAGGAAAAGTCAGTAAAAATGGCAATTTTGGTCACTGTGAGGCCTTAAAAAGTGGTTATTCAACATGAGGCACGATCCAATTGACATTTTCAATCATTTTTTGTACAGTCCAAAAAATCAATTTTCTGATGAAAAACGATGACCCCGGACCTGTCGAACTTTCTCCAGATGGTCAGTAATGGTGATTTTTTAATGTTTAATCTTTTGACTGTAAATAACTATTGCATGTGAATTATCACTTTTGGAACTAAAATAAGTGTGTTTAGAGTCATTTTCCTGCCCGAAATCAGTCAAAATAGAAGCTTCTGAGTAGGAGGAAAAGTCAGTAAAAATGGCAATTTTGGTCACTGTGAGGCCTTAAAAAGTGGTTATTCAACATGAGGCACGATCCAATTGACATTTTCAATCATTTTTTGTACAGTCCAAAAAATCAATTTTCTGATGAAAAACGATGACCCCGGACCTGTCGAACTTTCTCCAGATGGTCAGTAATGGTGATTTTTTAATGTTTAATCTTTTGACTGTAAATAACTATTGCATGTGAATTATCACTTTTGGAACTAAAATAAGTGTGTTTAGAGTCATTTTCCTGCCCGAAATCAGTCAAAATAGAAGCTTCTGAGTAGGAGGAAAAGTCAGTAAAAATGGCAATTTTGGTCACTGTGAGGCCTTAAAAAGTGGTTATTCAACATGAGGCACGATCCAATTGACATTTTCAATCATTTTTTGTACAGTCCAAAAAACTCAATTTTCTGATGAAAAACGATGACCCCGTACCTGTCTAACTTTTTCCAGATGGTCAGTAATGGTGATTTTTTAATGTTTAATCTTTTGACTGTAAATAACTATTGCATGTGAATTATCACTTTTGGAACTAAAATAAGTGTGTTTAGAGTCATTTTCCTGCCCGAAATCAGTCAAAATAGAAGCTTCTGAGTAGGAGGAAAAGTCAGTAAAAATGGCAATTTTGGTCACTGTGAGGCCTTAAAAAGTGGTTATTCAACATGAGGCATGATCCAATTGACATTTTGAATCATTTTTTGTACAGTCCAAAAAATCAATTTTCTGATGAAAAACGATGACCCCGGACCTGTCGAACTTTCTCCAGATGGTCAGTAATGGTGATTTTTTAATGTTTAATCTTTTGACTGTAAATAACTATTGCATGTGAATTATCACTTTTGGAACTAAAATAAGTGTGTTTAGAGTCATTTTCCTGCCCGAAATCAGTCAAAATAGAAGCTTCTGAGTAGGAGGAAAAGTCAGTAAAAATGGCAATTTTGGTCACTGTGAGGCTTTAAAAAGTGGTTATTCAACATGAGGCACGATCCAATTGACATTTTGAATCATTTTTTGTACAGTCCAAAAAATCAATTTTCTGATGAAAAACGATGACCCCGGACCTGTCGAACTTTCTCCAGATGGTCAGTAATGGTGATTTTTTAATGTTTAATCTTTTGACTGTAAATAACTATTGCATGTGAATTATCACTTTTGGAACTAAAATAAGTGTGTTTAGAGTCATTTTCCTGCCCGAAATCAGTCAAAATAGAAGCTTCTGAGTAGGAGGAAAAGTCAGTAAAAATGGCAATTTTGGTCACTGTGAGGCCTTAAAAAGTGGTTATTCAACATGAGGCATGATCCAATTGACATTTTCAATAATTTTTTGTACAGTCCAAAAAATCAATTTTCTGATGAAAAACGATGACCCCGGACCTGTCGAACTTTCTCCAGATGGTCAGTAATGGTGATTTTTTAATGTTTAATCTTTTGACTGTAAATAACTATTGCATGTGAATTATCACTTTTGGAACTAAAATAAGTGTGTTTAGAGTCATTTTCCTGCCCGAAATCAGTCAAAATAGAAGCTTCTGAGTAGGAGGAAAAGTCAGTAAAAATGGCAATTTTGGTCACTGTGAGGCCTTAAAAAGTGGTTATTCAACATGAGGCACGATCCAATTGACATTTTGAATCATTTTTTGTACAGTCCAAAAAATCAATTTTCTGATGAAAAACGATGACCCCGGACCTGTCGAACTTTCTCCAGATGGTCAGTAATGGTGATTTTTTAATGTTTAATCTTTTGACTGTAAATAACTATTGCATGTGAATTATCACTTTTGGAACTAAAATAAGTGTGTTTAGAGTCATTTTCCTGCCCGAAATCAGTCAAAATAGAAGCTTCTGAGTAGGAGGAAAAGTCAGTAAAAATGGCAATTTTGGTCACTGTGAGGCCTTAAAAAGTGGTTATTCAACATGAGGCACGATCCAATTGACATTTTCAATCATTTTTTGTACAGTCCAAAAAATCAATTTTCTGATGAAAAACGATGACCCCGGACCTGTCGAACTTTCTCCAGATGGTCAGTAATGGTGATTTTTTAATGTTTAATCTTTTGACTGTAAATAACTATTGCATGTGAATTATCACTTTTGGAACTAAAATAAGTGTGTTTAGAGTCATTTTCCTGCCCAAAATCAGTCAAAATAGAAGCTTCTGAGTAGGAGGAAAAGTCAGTAAAAATGGCAATTTTGGTCACTGTGAGGCCTTAAAAAGTGGTTATTCAACATGAGGCACGATCCAATTGACATTTTCAATCATTTTTTGTACAGTCCAAAAAATCAATTTTCTGATGAAAAACGATGACCCCGGACCTGTCGAACTTTCTCCAGATGGTCAGTAATGGTGATTTTGTAATGTTTAATCTTTTGACTGTAAATAACTATTGCATGTGAATTATCACTTTTGGAACTAAAATAAGTGTGTTTAGAGTCATTTTCCTGCCCGAAATCAGTCAAAATAGAAGCTTCTGAGTAGGAGGAAAAGTCAGTAAAAATGGCAATTTTGGTCACTGTGAGGCCTTAAAAAGTGGTTATTCAACATGAGGCACGATCCAATTGACATTTTCAATCATTTTTTGTACAGTCCAAAAAATCAATTTTCTGATGAAAAACGATGACCCCGGACCTGTCGAACTTTCTCCAGATGGTCAGTAATGGTGATTTTTTAATGTTTAATCTTTTGACTGTAAATAACTATTGCATGTGAATTATCACTTTTGGAACTAAAATAAGTGTGTTTAGAGTCATTTTCCTGCCCGAAATCAGTCAAAATAGAAGCTTCTGAGTAGGAGGAAAAGTCAGTAAAAATGGCAATTTTGGTCACTGTGAGGCCTTAAAAAGTGGTTATTCAACATGAGGCATGATCCAATTGACATTTTCAATCATTTTTTGTACAGTCCAAAAAATCAATTTTCTGATGAAAAACGATGACCCCGGACCTGTCGAACTTTCTCCAGATGGTCAGTAATGGTGATTTTTTAATGTTTAATCTTTTGACTGTAAATAACTATTGCATGTGAATTATCACTTTTGGAACTAAAATAAGTGTGTTTAGAGTCATTTTCCTGCCCAAAATCAGTCAAAATAGAAGCTTCTGAGTAGGAGGAAAAGTCAGTAATAATGGCAATTTTGGTCACTGTGAGGCATTAAAAAGTGGTTATTCAACATGAGGCATGATCCAATTGACATTTTCAATCATTTTTTGTACAGTCCAAAAAATCAATTTTCTGATGAAAAACGATGACCCCGGACCTGTCGAACTTTCTCCAGATGGTCAGTAATGGTGATTTTTTAATGTTTAATCTTTTGACTGTAAATAACTATTGCATGTGAATTATCACTTTTGGAACTAAAATAAGTGTGTTTAGAGTCATTTTCCTGCCCGAAATCAGTCAAAATAGAAGCTTCTGAGTAGGAGGAAAAGTCAGTAAAAATGGCAATTTTGGTCACTGTGAGGCCTTAAAAAGTGGTTATTCAACATGAGGCACGATCCAATTGACATTTTCAACCATTTTTTGTACAGTCCAAAAAATCAATTTTCTGATGAAAAACGATGACCCCGGACCTGTCGAACTTTCTCCAGATGGTCAGTAATGGTGATTTTTTAATGTTTAATCTTTTGACTGTAAATAACTATTGCATGTGAATTATCACTTTTGGAACTAAAATAAGTGTGTTTAGAGTCATTTTCCTGCCCGAAATCAGTCAAAATAGAAGCTTCTGAGTAGGAGGAAAAGTCAGTAAAAATGGCAATTTTGGTCACTGTGAGGCCTTAAAAAGTGGTTATTCAACATGAGGCACGATCCAATTGACATTTTCAATCATTTTTTGTACAGTCCAAAAAATCAATTTTCTGATGAAAAACGATGACCCTGGACCTGTCGAACTTTCTCCAGATGGTCAGTAATGGTGATTTTTTAATGTTTAATCTTTTGACTGTAAATAACTATTGCATGTGAATTATCACTTTTGGAACTAAAATAAGTGTGTTTAGAGTCATTTTCCTGCCCGAAATCAGTCAAAATAGAAGCTTCTGAGTAGGAGGAAAAGTCAGTAAAAATGGCAATTTTGGTCACTGTGAGGCCTTAAAAAGTGGTTATTCAACATGAGGCATGATCCAATTGACATTTTGAATCATTTTTTGTACAGTCCAAAAAATCAATTTTCTGATGAAAAACGATGACCCCGGACCTGTCGAACTTTCTCCAGATGGTCAGTAATGGTGATTTTTTAATGTTTAATCTTTTGACTGTAAATAACTATTGCATGTGAATTATCACTTTTGGAACTAAAATAAGTGTGTTTAGAGTCATTTTCCTGCCCGAAATCAGTCAAAATAGAAGCTTCTGAGTAGGAGGAAAAGTCAGTAAAAATGGCAATTTTGGTCACTGTGAGGCCTTAAAAAGTGGTTATTCAACATGAGGCACGATCCAATTGACATTTTGAATCATTTTTTGTACAGTCCAAAAAATCAATTTTCTGATGAAAAACGATGACCCCGGACCTGTCGAACTTTCTCCAGATGGTCAGTAATGGTGATTTTTTAATGTTTAATCTTTTGACTGTAAATAACTATTGCATGTGAATTATCACTTTTGGAACTAAAATAAGTGTGTTTAGAGTCATTTTCCTGCCCGAAATCAGTCAAAATAGAAGCTTCTGAGTAGGAGGAAAAGTCAGTAAAAATGGCAATTTTGGTCACTGTGAGGCCTTAAAAAGTGGTTATTCAACATGAGGCATGATCCAATTGACATTTTGAATCATTTTTTGTACAGTCCAAAAAATCAATTTTCTGATGAAAAATGATGACCCAGGACCTGTCGAACTTTCTCCAGATGGTCAGTAATGGTGATTTTTTAATGTTTAATCTTTTGACTGTAAATAACTATTGCATGTGAATTATCACTTTTGGAACTAAAATAAGTGTGTTTAGAGTCATTTTCCTGCCCAAAATCAGTCAAAATAGAAGCTTCTGAGTAGGAGGAAAAGTCAGTAAAAATGGCAATTTTGGTCACTGTGAGGCCTTAAAAAGTGGTTATTCAACATGAGGCATGATCCAATTGACATTTTGAATCATTTTTTGTACAGTCCAAAAAATCAATTTTCTGATGAAAAACGATGACCCCGGACCTGTCGAACTTTCTCCAGATGGTCAGTAATGGTGATTTTTTAATGTTTAATCTTTTGACTGTAAATAACTATTGCATGTGAATTATCACTTTTGGAACTAAAATAAGTGTGTTTAGAGTCATTTTCCTGCCCGAAATCAGTCAAAATAGAAGCTTCTGAGTAGGAGGAAAAGTCAGTAAAAATGGCAATTTTGGTCACTGTGAGGCCTTAAAAAGTGGTTATTCAACATGAGGCACGATCCAATTGACATTTTGAATCATTTTTTGTACAGTCCAAAAAATCAATTTTCTGATGAAAAACGATGACCCCGGACCTGTCGAACTTTCTCCAGATGGTCAGTAATGGTGATTTTTTAATGTTTAATCTTTTGACTGTAAATAACTATTGCATGTGAATTATCACTTTTGGAACTAAAATAAGTGTGTTTAGAGTCATTTTCCTGCCCGAAATCAGTCAAAATAGAAGCTTCTGAGTAGGAGGAAAAGTCAGTAAAAATGGCAATTTTGGTCACTGTGAGGCCTTAAAAAGTGGTTATTCAACATGAGGCACGATCCAATTGACATTTTGAATCATTTTTTGTACAGTCCAAAAAATCAATTTTCTGATGAAAAACGATGACCCCGGACCTGTCGAACTTTCTCCAGATGGTCAGTAATGGTGATTTTTTAATGTTTAATCTTTTGACTGTAAATAACTATTGCATGTGAATTATCACTTTTGGAACTAAAATAAGTGTGTTTAGAGTCATTTTCCTGCCCAAAATCAGTCAAAATAGAAGCTTCTGAGTAGGAGGAAAAGTCAGTAAAAATGGCAATTTTGGTCACTGTGAGGCCTTAAAAAGTGGTTATTCAACATGAGGCATGATCCAATTGACATTTTGAATCATTTTTTGTACAGTCCAAAAAATCAATTTTCTGATGAAAAACGATGACCCCGGACCTGTCGAACTTTCTCCAGATGGTCAGTAATGGTGATTTTTTAATGTTTAATCTTTTGACTGTAAATAACTATTGCATGTGAATTATCACTTTTGGAACTAAAATAAGTGTGTTTAGAGTCATTTTCCTGCCCAAAATCAGTCAAAATAGAAGCTTCTGAGTAGGAGGAAAAGTCAGTAAAAATGGCAATTTTGGTCACTGTGAGGCCTTAAAAAGTGGTTATTCAACATGAGGCATGATCCAATTGACATTTTGAATCATTTTTTGTACAGTCCAAAAAATCAATTTTCTGATGAAAAACGATGACCCCGGACCTGTCGAACTTTCTCCAGATGGTCAGTAATGGTGATTTTTTAATGTTTAATCTTTTGACTGTAAATAACTATTGCATGTGAATTATCACTTTTGGAACTAAAATAAGTGTGTTTAGAGTCATTTTCCTGCCTGAAATCAGTCAAAATAGAAGCTTCTGAGTAGGAGGAAAAGTCTGTAAAAACTGGCAATTTTGGTCACTGTGAGGGTTTAAAAAGTGGTTATTCAACATGAGGCACGATCCAATTGACATTTTGAATCATTTTTTGTACAGTCCAAAAAATCAATTTTCTGATGAAAAACGATGACCCCGGACCTGTCGAACTTTCTCCAGATGGTCAGTAATGGTGATTTTTTAATGTTTAATCTTTTGACTGTAAATAACTATTGCATGTGAATTATCACTTTTGGAACTAAAATAAGTGTGTTTAGAGTCATTTTCCTGCCCGAAATCAGTCAAAATAGAAGCTTCTGAGTAGGAGGAAAGGTCTGTAAAAATGGCAATTTTGGTCACTGTGAGGCTTTAAAAAGTGGTTATTCAACATGAGGCACGATCCAATTGACATTTTGAATCATTTTTTGTACAGTCCAAAAAAATCAATTTTCTGATGAAAAACAATGACCCTGGACCTGTCGAACTTTCTCCAGATGGTCAGGAATGGTGATTTTTTAATGTTTAATCTTTTGACTGTAAATAACTATTGCATGTGAATTATCACTTTTGGAACTAAAATAAGTGTGTTTAGAGTCATTTTCCTGCCCGAAATCAGTCAAAATAGAAGCTTCTGAGTAGGAGGAAAAGTCTGTAAAAATGGCAATTTTGGTCACTGTGAGGCTTTAAAAATTGGTTATTCAACATGAGGCATGATCCAATTGACATTTTGAATAATTTTTTGTACAGTCCAAAAAATCAATTTTCTGATGAAAAACGATGACCCCGGACCTGTCGAACTTTCTCCAGATGGTCAGTAATGGTGATTTTTTAATGTTTAATCTTTTGACTGTAAATAACTATTGTATGTGAATTATCACTTTTGGAACTAAAATAAGTGTGTTTAGAGTCATTTTCCTGCCCGAAATCAGTCAAAATAGAAGCTTCTGAGTAGGAGGAAAAGTCTGTAAACATGGCAATTTTGGTCACTGTGAGGCTTTAAAAAGTGGTTATTCAACATGAGGCACGATCCAATTGACATTTTGAATCATTTTTTGTACAGTCCAAAAAAATAAATTTTCTGATGAAAAACAATGACCCTGGACAAGTCAAACTTTCTCCAGATGGTCAGGAATGGTGATTTTTTTAATGTTTAATCTTTTGACTGTAAATAACTATTGCATGTGAATTATCACTTTTGGAACTAAAATAAGTGTGTTTAGAGTCATTTTCCTGCCCGAAATCAGTCAAAATAGAAGCTTCTGAGTAGAAGGAAAAATCTGTAAAA
>CAWUFW010029333.1:0-19307 GCA_963921515.1 Calotriton arnoldi | reverse complement strand
TAAAAGCGTTTTGGTTACAGTCGTGATTTTTAAGGAATATTATTGTATTTTAAAAGTTGACACTTAGAAACTTTTTCTCATAGAATCACCAATGTTATCCTATGGAAGGAAATTCACTTAGCAGGTAAAAACTGTTATCGTTACTTTTTCTTACTCAGTGTTGGATCCTGGATCCAGCACTGGTGCATCTCCTGTAAACAGTTGAAAGAATGCGTTTAAGTCATACAGGCGTTTTTTAAGGAATATTTGTAGTTTGTGAAAATCAACACTTTGAAACTTTTTTGCTGAAAACCAGTCAATCTTAGCCTATGAAGGAAATTCAAGTTACCGGTAAGTACGGTTAAAATTACTTTTGAGGATCAGTACTGGGCTGAAAGATGCAGCACTGAGGTCTCTCCTGATAACAGGTGAGTAAATCGGAATTCGTATTTCGGCTAATTTTAGAGGAATATTTTAAAGTTCCAAAACTCCACACTTAGAAGAATTTCCAAGTGAAACCAGTCAATGTTAGCCTATGGAAGGAAATTCAAGTTACTGGTAAGTACGGTTAAAATTACTTTTCAGGACCAGTACTGGGCTGAAAGATGCAGCACTGAGGTCTCTCCTGATAACAGGTGAGTAAATCAGAATTCGGATTTCGGCTGATTTTAGAGGAATATTTGTATGTTTCAAAAATCAACACTTAGAAACTTTTTCAGCAAAAAGCAGGCAATGATATCCTATGGAAGGAAATTCAAGTTACTGGTAAGTACGGTTAAAATTACTTTTGAGGATCAGTACTGGGCTGAAAGATGCAGCACTGAGGTCTCTCCTGATAACAGGTGAGTAAATCGGAATTCGTATTTCGGCTGATTTTAGAGGAATATTTTAAAGTTCCAAAACTCCACACTTAGAAGAATTTCCAAGTGAAACCAGTCAATGTTAGCCTATGAAGGAAATTCAAGTTACCGGTAAGTACGGTTAAAATTACTTTTCAGGACCAGTACTGGGCTGAAAGATGCAGCACTGAGGTCTCTCCTGATAACAGGTGAGTAAATCGGAATTCGTATTTCGGCTGATTTTAGAGGAATATTTTAAAGTTCCAAAACTCCACACTTAGAAGAATTTCCAAGTGAAACCAGTCAATGTTAGCCTATGGAAGGAAATTCAAGTTACTGGTAAGTATGGTTAGAATTACTTTTCAGGACCAGTACTGGGCTGAAAGATACAGCACTGAGGTCTCTCCTGATAACAGGTGAGTAAATCGGAATTCGTATTTCGGCTGATTTTAGAGGAATATTTGCACAATGGTGAAGGGAGGGGGCGGGGCCTGAGGTGACATCTGTGCAAACGCGCCCCGTGGCGCGTTTTAAGTTGGGGGATTAAGTCCCCTTGAATCCTGAGGGTCCCTAGGGGCCAACTAGCCCACCAGGAACCTCCAATATGCGCCAGGGGCTGCGTTGCAGAGACGTGTAGAGAGGCCACACCCCTTTTTACACCTCTCTGCAACACAGCTCTGTGGCGCTTTCTGGATGTACCTGTTGGGCTAGTTGGCCCCAGGGACCCTCAAGATTGAAGGGGATTTAATTCCCCATCTTAAAACGCGCCACGGGGCCTGTTTGCACACATGTCACCTGAAGCCCCGCCCTCCCTTCA
This sequence comes from Calotriton arnoldi, assembly GCA_963921515.1. NCBI lineage: Eukaryota > Metazoa > Chordata > Amphibia > Caudata > Salamandridae > Calotriton > Calotriton arnoldi. Next base: position 17,672 of record CAWUFW010029333.1, on the reverse strand, counting down.
CCACTGTGCAAACGCGCCCGTGGCGCGTTTTAAGTTGGGGATTAAGTCCCTTGAATCCTGAGGGTCCCGGAGTCCAACTAGCCCACCATATACCTCCAAAGCGCCACAGAGCTGCGTTGCAGAGAGGTGTAAAAGGGGTGTGGCCTCTCTACACATCTCTGCAACGCAGCCCCTGGCGCATATTGGAGGTTCCTGGTGGGCTAGTTGGCCCCCAGGGACCCCCAGTATTCAAGGGAATTCGTTCCCCTCTGCAAACGCGCCAGGGGCGCGTTTGCAGAGTGGTGAAGGAAGGGGCGGGGCCTGCGGGCCCGATCGTTTTTTTTTTTGTCCCTGAAGGGGGCTGTGTGGCCCCCCTTCCTTTTCTCTTTTTGGGCCCTGGGGACCCCATCCCCCAGGGCCTTACCCCTTTTTAAATTACAAAAAAAAAAAAAAACGGGAAGGGGCCGCGTGGCCCCCTTCTCTGGGCCTGTATTGGCCCCGGGGACCCCATCCCCGGGGCATGGCCTCTATATTTATTATTTTGAGGGGGCAGCGTGGCCCCCCTCCTCTGGCCATTTTAAGGCCCCGGGGACCCCATCCCCCGGGGCCGGCCTTTCCATTTTTTTAAAACATTTCTTTTTCTCTTTTTTGGAGAGGGGGGCCGCGTGGCCCCCCTCCCGGGCCACTACTTGCCCCGGGGACCCCATCCCTCAGGGCTGGCCCTCTCCGTTGGGGACTGTGGGCGGTCCCCAATCCCCCCACAGTCCCGCCTGCTCCCCACGTCCCTTGGGAGCCGGCATTGCTGTTCCACATGGGGAGCAGCTGACATGCTGCTCCCCATGTGGAAAAGCAATAGCTTTGGATATTGGAAGAGAGAGCAGGTTTCCCTGCTCTCTCTTCCAATATCCAAAGCAGTTTGCTATGGCAGGACGGGAGCCGCGAGGCTCCCGTCCTGCCATAGCAAACTACAGTGTCCCGGGGGTAGGCACCCCGGGACACTGCAGGAGCTGGCCCTGGGGGGTGGTGGTCCCCAGGGCCATCAAGGGCTCCAGGAGGGGGGCCGCGCGGCCCCCCTCCCATTCAGTACACAGCCCCGGGAGGTGGTGGTCCCCGGGGCTCTGGGGTCCGTAACGGACCCCCATATTAAAAGTTTTGTGCCCCGTGGAGGTGGCGGTCCCGGGGCGTGTGGGGGGCTGGAGCCCCCCACACTGGTTTTATTTTAATTAAAAAGCCCCGGGAGGTGGTGGTCCCGGGGCTGCGGGAGGGCTCAGAGCCCTCCCGCACCCTTCTAAACAAAGCCACGGGGGGTGGTGGTCCCCGGGGCTTGGGGGGCCTTTGAGGCCCCCACACATTAAATTATCCCCCCACCATGCCCCCGGGACTTGGGCCACCCGGGGGCCAATTAACATCGAAGCGCGGGAGACCACGCTTCGATTTTTTTTTTTTTCGGCAGGATTCGCATCCATCTATTTCAAATAGAATGTCGCGGATTTCCTATGGATAATAGGTTGTAACTATAACTATCTACTGGCGACCGCCAGTAGATAATATATATTATCTACTGGCGGTCGCCAGTAGATAGTTATAGTTACAACCTATTATCCATAGGAAATCCGCGACATTCTATTTGCAATAACGTTGGCGCCGGTTGACGAATCTTCGCGAAAGCTTCCAACTTGTTGGGGCGCTCTGGTCCGCTCCTACCCTGAAAGTGTCGGGTTGATACGTCAAGCGGGGGCCGAGAAAAAAGGGGGGTCCCAAAACGCGTTTTCCCCATTCATTTTTCCATAGGAACCTTTAGTCGCAGCTACAGCCCGAACTGCTGAACGGAATTACCCCAAATTTGGCAAAGAGGTAGCCCTTGGTTCAGACTGGTGCCTTTTACTAAAATGGTGTAAATCCGTTCCTGAGAAATTCACAATTAAAATCACATATATATCTATGGGCGCGTCGGATCCGCGTACCCTCCCGATCACGAGCTGCATGCTAATTGGCTGTCAACACTCCAAATCAAGAAGTGTTGGCAGCCATTTTGTCCCTCGGTAGAACCGAGGGACAGAAACAAGTGCGCCAAGCGCAAAAGGGGCAGGGTAGAAACACCCTGACCCCTAGGTCTGCTCAGGGGTCCCACAAGGACCCCTGGGCAGAAAAAGATTTTTTTTTTAAATCGTCGGGATGCGCTTAGGGTGCGCGTATCCCGCCGAGAAAAAAAGAAACAAGTGCGCAAAACGCACAAAGGGGGCAGGGTAGAAACACCCTAACCCCTAGGCCTGCTCAGGGGTCCCACAAGGACCCCCTGGGCAAAAAGCATTTTTTTAAAAAAAATCGGCAGGATGCGCTCAGGGTGCGCGAATCCTGCCGAAAAAAATCGAAGCGCGGTCTCCCGCGCTTCGATGCTACTGGCCCCGGGTGGCCCAAGTCCCGGGGGCATGGTGGGGGGGATAATTTAATGTGTGGGGGCCTCAAGGGCCCCCAAGCCCCGAGGACTGCCACCCCCGGGGCTTTTAAAAAAATGGTGTGGGAGGGCTCTGAGCCCTCCCGCAGCCCCGGGGACCACCACCTCCCGGGGCTTTTTTTATTAAAAATAAAACCAGTGTGGGGGGCTCCAGCCCCCACACACCCCGGGGACCGCCACCTCCCCGGGGCACTAAACATTTGAATATGGGGGTCCGTTACGGACCTCCAGAGCCCCGGGGACCACCACCTCCCCGGGGCTGTGTACTGAATGGGAGGGGGCCGCGCGGCCCCCTCCTGGAGCCCTTGATGGCCCTGGGGACCACCACCCCCAGGGCCGGCTCCTGCAGTGTCCCGGGGTGCCTACCCCCGGGACACTGTAGTTTGCTATGGCAGGACGGGAGCCTCGCGGCTCCCGTCCTGCCATAGCAAACTGCTTTGGATATTGGAAGAGAGAGCAGGGAAACCTGCTCTCTCTTCCAATATCCAAAGCGATTGCTTTTCCACATGGGGAGCAGCATGTCAGCTGCTCCCCATGTGGAACAGCAATGCCGGCTCCCAAGGGACGTGGAGAGCCGGCGGGACTGTGGGGGGATTGGGGACCCCCCCACAGTCCCCAACGGAGAGGGCCAGCCCCGGGGGATGGGGTCCCCGGGGCAAGTAGTGGCCCGGGAGGGGGGCCACGCGGCCCCCCTCTCCAAAAAAGAGAAAAAAAAATGGGGAAAAAAAAATGGAATGGCCGGCTCCGGGGGATGGGGTCCCCGGGGCCTTAAAATGGCCAGAGGAGGGGGCCACGCTGCCCCCTCAAAATAATAAATATAGAGGCCATGCCCCGGGGGATGGGGTCCCCGGGGCCAATACAGGCCCAGGGAAGGGGGGCCACGCGGCCCCCTTCCCGTTTTGTTTTGTTTTTTGTAATTTAAAAAAAGGGGTAAGGCCCTGGGAGATGGGGTCCCCAGGGCCCAAAAAGAGAAAAAGGAAGGGGGCCACACAGCCCCCTTCAGGGGACAAAAAAACGATCGGGCCCGCAGGCCCCGCCCCGTTCCTTCACCACTCTGCAAACGCGCCCCTGGCGCGATTGCAGAGGGGGAACGATCCCCTTGAATACTGGGGGTCCCTGGGGGCCAACTAGCCCACCAGGAACCTCCAATATGCGCCAGGGGCTGCGTTGCAGAGTCGTGTAGAGAGGCCACACCCCTTTTACACCTCTCTGCAACGCAGCTCTGTGGCGCTTTTGGAGGTATATGGTGGTCTAGTTGGACTCCGGGGACCCTCAGGATTCAAGGGGACTTAATCCCCAACTTAAAACGCGCCACGGGCGCGTTTGCACAGTGGTGAAGGGAGGGCGGGGCTTCAGGTGACATGTGTGCAAACAGGCCCCGTGGCGCGTTTTAAGATGGGGAATTAAATCCCCTTTAATCCTGAGGGTCCCTGGGGGCCAACTAGCCCAACAGGTACATCCAGAAAGCGCCACAGAGCTGCGTTGCAGAGAGGTGTAAAAGGGGTGTGGCCTCTCTACACGTCTCTGCAACGCAGCCCCTGGCGCATATTGGAGGTTCCTGGTGGGCTAGTTGGCCCCTAGGGACCCTCAGGATTCAAGGGGACTTCATCCCCCAACTTAAAACGCGCAACGGGCGCGTTTGCACAGATGTCACCTCAGGCCCCGCCCCCTCCCTTCACCATTGTGCAAATATTCCTCTAAAATCAGCCGAAATACGAATTCCGATTTACTCACCTGTTATCAGGAGAGACCTCAGTGCTGCATCTTTCAGCCCAGTACTGGTCCTGAAAAGTAATTTTAACCGTACTTACCGGTAACTTGAATTTCCTTCATAGGCTAACATTGACTGGTTTCACTTGGAAATTCTTCTAAGTGTTTTGGAACTTTAAAATATTCCTCTAAAATCATCCGAAATACGAATTCCGATTTACTCACCTGTTATCAGGAGAGACCTCAGTGCTGCATCTTTCAGCCCAGTACTGGTCCTGAAAAGTAATTTTAACCGTACTTACCAGTAACTTGAATTTCCTTCCATAGGCTAACATTGACTGGTTTCACTTGGAAATTCTTCTAAGTGTGAAGTTTTGGAACTTTAAAATATTCCTCTAAAATCAGCCGAAATACGAATTCCGATTTACTCACCTGTTATCAGGAGAGACCTCAGTGCTGCATCTTTCAGCCCAGTACTGATCCTCAAAAGTAATTTTAACCGTACTTACCGGTAACTTGAATTTCCTTCATAGGCTAAGATTGACTGGTTTTCAGCAAAAAGTTTCAAAGTGTTGATTTTCACAAACTACAAATATTCCTTAAAAATCGCCTGTATGACTTAAACGCATTCTTTCAACTGTTTACAGGAGATGCACCAGTGCTGGATCCAGGATCCAACACTGAGTAAGAAAAAGTAACGATAACAGTTTTTACCTGCTAAGTGAATTTCCTTCCATAGGATAACATTGGTGATTCTATGAGAAAAAGTTTCTAAGTGTCAACTTTTAAAATACAATAATATTCCTTAAAAATCACGACTGTAACCAAAACGCTTTTACTCAACTGTTTACAGGAGATGTACCAGGACTGAATCTAGGATCCAGTCCTGTGGTTACAAAAGTAATCCATAAAGTAACTAATTGCATTTAACTAGAAATTCACATTGAGCTGAATGTTGCATTGTGTTTGAAAATGTGTTGCCCATTGCAACAACTGTAACTACTGTACTTAAAAGTCTATTGCCTATCTGCAAAGTATTTAAACTAAAGTAATTCATTCTGAGAAAGTATTTTTTGTAATGTAATGTATAATGTAATTACAATGTAATTTAAAAAATAAAATATGTAAAAAAAAATTGTTTCTAAAAATGTAGTAAATCAGTATGAAAAAAATTAATATAACAATTAATACATTTAAAAATTGTCATTTACAAAACCTTTGAAATTCACTGAAAAAACCGTAGGTTTCAGGCACGTTATAGTTAGAAATTAGCATTCAAAAAACCTTTGAAATTCACTGAAAAAACCATAGGTTTCAGACACGTTATAGTTACAAATTAGCATTTAAAAAACCTTTGAAATTCACTGAAAAAACCATAGGTTTCAGACACGTTATAGTTACAAATTAGCATTTAAAAAACCTTTGAAATTCACTGAAAAAACCATAGGTTTTAGGGACAGTTATAGGTACCTGGACATTGCACTCGTACAAAACCCGTGAAATTCCCCCGTTATAGTTAGTTCAGCTAACTATAACTCGCGCTCCGCAATGCACTGCTGATGACGTCACATATTACATCACTCATGACATGGTCAGTGACATCACTGATGACATCACTGATGACATCTCAAATGACATCACTGATGACATCATCCACGTGATAATCTGATGCACCTCCTCACACCCTAATATAACCTTTGATACACCCACTCTAAATTACAGACTGCCATTCGCAAAACCATAGACACTCCAACACCAATAACTACATACCCACTCACTGATTCTTAGGTCTACACACACACATCCACTCACTCACCCGTACAGTCACTCATACTTACGGTCACTCAGTACAGGACTATCATATGCACTCTTACTCCTATATAGACACTCAAACAACGCCACTCATCCATAGAAATACTCACACACCTAGTCAGTCATGGAAATAATTAAACACACTGCCATTTACTCACCTATACAGTTATACACACACCAGCTCACTTACTCATACAAATAGTAGCACATTGTTTCGCTCTTATACAATCACTGATACAAGCACACAATCATCCATACAGCCACTATCACAATCACTCACTCTTGCTTATAGCTATTTATATACTCCAACACACATATATACTGCCTTTCACATATGTAGTTACTCACACATGTACCACTGGGACATACATTCACTCACTAACACACTCTTACACACACTTACCCACCCATACAGTCTATCACAGATGCACTCTTGAAACCATCCACCCAGTGAATCACCCACTCACACATCTATGCACAGAGTTGCACACACCCCTCCCACACAAACACTCAGGCACCCATACAGATACTCAGACAAGCATTCAATAACTCATATAGACACTCATTTAGCTATTCACAAACACATGCAGCCACTTACACAGCAACAGACAGACGGATACAGACATTCACCCAGTTTAGTCACTAACCCATGCATTCAGTAAGATACGTTAAATCACTCACTTATAGAGTCAGTCACGCACCTACTAAATCATCCATACAGACACTTACACACCCACTCATTCTTCAATACGTCTTTTCCTATATATTTTTAAAATATTTAAACTTTACAGAAACACACAGTCACTGGATGATGTCATCAGTGATGTCATTTGAGATGTCATCAGTGATGTCATCAGTGATGTCACTGACCATGTCATGAGTGATGTAATATGTGACGTCATCAGCAGTGCATTGCGGGCGTGAGTTATAGTTAGCTGAACTAACTATAACGGGGGAATTTCACGGGTTTTGTACGAGTGCAATGTCCAAGTAACTATAACTGTCCCTAAAACCTATGGTTTTTTCAGTGAATATATATATATTTAAACCAAATGTGTCAGCCCATGAAGAAGAGGCGCAACAGCCTTGAAACGCGTCGGCATGGAAAGCAAAATAATGGGAGCAGGAAGGCAAGCGGCAGCGAGGTGAGATACTGGATTTGGAATGCCGTCAAGTGCCCTCTCGTTGCTTTAGGGCATTTGGTTTAAACATATTCACACGGCGGCCCTGGCCGTGGGGAGGAGCACCATTTCAGTACAACAGAAAGGCTGTGGAGTGGAACGTTTCCGCACCGTATAGCACGACGTTCCATTGCACTAATGAGAGCCTGCCTTGCCTGCTTCCTATCCTACTACAGGAGGTAATATGAACTTTAATATGGACATTAATGTGCTGACCCTACGAAGGAAAAAGTCAGACACTCACCCTCAGGACTACATGTCCCAGCATACCATTGTGCTAATGTAAGAAGCACCGCCCACTGAGAGCCATTATGCTAATAAAAGGTAGTGATCAAGAGTGGTGAGTTCTCAGTTCATTTGTGTCAGCCTATGAAGAAGAGGCACAACAGCCTCGAAACACGTCGGCATGAAAAGCAAAATAATGGGAGCAGGAAGGCGAGCGTCAGCGAGGCGTGATACTGGATTTGGAACGCCGTTGAGTGCCCTCTCGTTGCTTTAGGGCATTTGGTTTAAACATATTCACACGGCGGCCCTCGCCGTGGGGAGGAGCACCATTTCAGTACAACAGAAAATGCTGTGGAGTGGAACGTTTCCGCACCGTACGGCACGATGTTCCATTGCACTAATAAGAGCCCGCCTTGCCTGCTTCCTATCCTACTACAGGAGGTAATATGAACTTTAATATGGACATTAATGCGCTGAACCTACGAAGGAAAAAGTCATACACTCACCCTCAGGACTACATGTCCCAGCATACCATTGTGCTAATGTAAGAAGCACCGGCCACTGAGAGCCATTAAGCTAATAAAAGGTAGTGATCAAGAGTGGTGAGTTCTCAGTTCATTTGTGTCAGCCCATGAAGAAGAGGCGCAACAGCCTCGAAACGCGTCGGCATGGAAAGCATGATAATGGGAGCAGGAAGGCGAGCGGCAGCGAGGCAAGATACTGGATTTGGAACGCCGCCGAGTGCCTTCTCGTTGCTTTAGGGCATTTGGTTTAAAAAAATAAATAACATGTATATATAAGCTGTATGAAACTCATGTCATTCGGTGGTGGATGTTCATTGATGACGTGTGTGTCATCTGGAAGGGGTCAGTTGAATCAGCAAATGAATTTGTGAAATGTGTCAATGATAATATGCTCAATTTAGAGTTCACTGCCCAAATTAGCAGCAAGGTTGTCCAATTTCTTGATGTTGAGCTGTATATAGATAATAACACAATACAAACTAAGCTCCACAGGAAAAGTACAGCGGGCAACTCAATACTTCACGCTCAAAGTTCCCACCCCCACCATCTCATAAAGAGCATTCCTTACGGAGAATTTCTTCGTATAAGGCGAATCTGTAGTTCTGATTCAGACCTTGCTGTTTGCCAAACCGACTCCCTCCAAAGATTCTTAGCTCGCGGATACAGGATTAATGACTTGAAAACAGCATTAGCTAAAGCTAATAACTTGAGTCGTGAGGAATATTTGGGGACGGTAACCAATAAAGCCATGTACAAATCCAATCTCAGTACCACTAATACTCCCCAGGATCCAGATCCTGTACGTCTTATAACCACTTTCAGTAGCCAAGACAAGGAGTTAAGAACAGTAATCTATAAGAACTGGCCTATTGTTAAAACTGACCTAACCATGTCTCAATTAGTGCCTGATCTTCCCCAAATTACTTTTAGACGAACGCCCTCTATGAGGGATGCCCTGGCCAGAACCAGCCCAGAGGTAGTTACAACCAGTACTTGGCTGTCTAAGCGTACAGGGTTTTTTAAGTGCAGCTCGTGTAGAGCATGTAAGTTTGGTACCAATACCTCCGAGTTTAATAACGCCTTTGAATCTATTCCTACTAAAATAAAAGGCTTTTTCACTTGCAAGACGGATCATGCAGTATATATACTGGAATGTTCTTGTAAGTTGAAGTAAGTAGGTAGCACTAAGTTACAGGTATTTTCACGCATTTTACAACATCTACGAGCTATCGTTAACTCGGATCCAAGTTATCCTGTAGCTCGTCATTTCAAGTTAGTTCATCAGAATAACTTGAATGACTTGACGTATTTTGTCATCGATGCGGTACCCAAACTACAGAGGGGAGGTAATAGGGAAAAGAAACTGAGGCAATTGGAATCCCATTATATATTACTACTTGACACCAAGATGCCCAATGGGCTCAACACAGGGGAGGATTTGCACAATTTTTTATGAGATTTTTCTTCTATTTTACCATTTATGTACTCATGTTTCATGGGTGGATTTTAGTGTTGGCATTCTTTTAACCGTTCTTTTAGCCAGTCTTTGCCTCTGTTTTAACCTGGTTTTAACCTGTTGGTTTGTACTTGGTTTTTACTGGGTTTTTGTACTGGATTTTTAGACGGTTGGGATTTTTGCTATATATTTTTATCCATCAATTTGTGCCATTGGACCCTTTGTTGCATATGAATATGGAGGCATCTGAGTTTAGTCTGCCATATTTCTATTTTATGCTGTTAGTCTGCTTTTCTGTACCTGCATTTGCACTAGCACTTTATGTACTGGATATTCTGCCCTTGGAGGTTTTTTTCTGCTGCTATGCTCATTTGCATTTGTGCACTTGCACTTTATGTGACATTTTGTGTCTTTATCCCCATTTTTTAATATCGCCTCCTTTTTCATATAGTTTTTAAATTCTATGTAAACTTACATGTCATATCTTTGTTGCACGTGCACTTTAGTACTTCACACCATCATTATTGCTCAGTGATTAAAATCTTTTTTATGACTACTGTGAATGAAAACATAGCTTGAGGAGGCAATTTACTGTCACCAACAATGATGTCAGTGTTGACGGGTGATACTGTAATTATGGGATTTAGACTACTGTTTAATATGATGATGCATCTACAGCTATTGATTTGAGGCAGCGGGTATTATCCATTCATGGTGCAGGTTTATTGGAGAGAGGCAATTGGAGTATGCCCCCACTTCTTTGACATGTACTTATCATCTATCAGGTGTGAAGATATATAATTACATATGGGCTAAACCGCTACGGTCTCTCTTAACTTATCACATGTATTTTATTACCTATGGTCCGACTATGATTTTAATAGCGGCCTTGTGAGAGATGTAAAATCCCTTTTTGACTAAAAGTATTTTAAATATTTTGCACTTGCATTATTTTTTATTATATTTCACTATATCAGCCTGTTTTTTACCACTTTTTTTATTACAGTGTACAATGTTTTTTTGATCAGGGTGAACATCTTGGAATAATGATTATCGACTGTGGTAGATTAATTTAAGTGTAAATTAATTCATTATACTGCAGTATGTATTTTCACATCCCTCAAAGATAGTCTGTCTTCTGTTAAATATATTTCTCCCGATATATGTAGTATGTTGTTTAGTCTCATGGTATACTGCGATAGGCTGAGAGGGTATTGGTTAATTGATGTCACTATATAGGGTGTAAATGGTCCTAGCATGTCATGTGATCAAGGTCGTGGTAACATGGCCGAAATGCGTCATGCTGTTCTTCACGCAATAAAGAGCACTTTATGAACTTTCAGCACGGTGTGGTCTGTACCTGTTTATCCGAGGAGTTGGAGTGACGGGATTGTGGAGTTTCATATATATATATATTCACTGAAAAAACCATAGGTTTTAGGGACAGTTATAGTTAGTTGGACATTGCACTCGTACAAAACCCGTGAAATTCCCCGTTATAGTTAGTTCAGGTAACTATAACTTGCGCCCCGCAATGCACTGCTGATGACGTCACATATTACATCACTCATGACATGGTCAGTGACATCACTGATGACATCACTGATGACATCATCCAGTGACTGTGCGTTTCTGTAAAGTTTAAATATGTTTAATATATATAGGGAAAGGCGTATTGAAGAATGAGTGGGTGTATAAGTGTCTGAATGGATGATTTAGTACGTGCGTGACTGACTCTACAAGTGAGTGATTAAACGTATCTTACTGAATGCATGGGTTAGTGACTAAACTGTGTGAATGTCTGTATCCGTCTGTTTGTTGGTGTGTAAGTGGATGCATGGATTTGCGAATAGCTACATGAGTGTCTATATGGGTTATTGATTGGTTCTCTGAGTATCTGTATGGCTGCCTGAGTGTTTGTGTGGGTGGGGTGTGTGTGACTCTGTACATAGATGTGTGAGTGGGTGATTCACTGGGTGCATGATTTCAAGAGTGCATCTGTGATGGACTGCTTGGGTGGGTGAGTGTGTGTATGGGTGTGTTAGTGAGTGAATGTATATCTCAGTGGTACATGTGCGAGTAACTACATGTAAAAGGCAGTATATATGTGTGTTAGAGTATTTAAATGCCTATAAGTGAGAGTGTGTGATTGTGAGAGTGGCTGTATGGATGCGTGTGTGCTTGTATCAGTTATTGTATAAGAGCGTAAGAATGTGCTAGTATTTGTATGAGTAAGTGAGCTGGTGTGTGTATAACTGTATAGGTGAGGAAATGGGTGTGTGATTAATTTTTTGCATGACTGACTATGTGTGTGAGTACCTCTATGGATGAGTGGCGGTGTGTGAGTGTTTATATAGGTGTATGAGTGCATATGATAGTCCTGTACTGAGTGACTGTAAGTACGAGTGACTGTACGGGTGAGTGAGTAGATGTGTGTATGTGTAGACCTAAGAATCAGTGAGTGGGTATGTAGTTATTGGTATTGGAGTGTGTATGGTTTTGAGAATGGCAGTCTGTAATTTAGAGTGGGTGTATCAAAAGTTATATTAGGGTGTGAGAAGATGCATGAAATTATCACATGGATGATGTCATCAGTGATGTCATCAGTGATGTCATTTGAGATGTCATCAGTGATGTCATCAGTGATGTCACTAACCATGTCATGTGTGATGTAATATGTGACGTCATCAGCAGTGCATTGCGGGGCGCGAGTTATAGTTACCTGAACTAACTATAACGGGGAATTTCACGGGTTTTGTACGAGTGCAATGTCCAACTAACTATAACTGTCCCTAAAACCTATGGTTTTTTCAGTGAATTTGTAAGGTTTTTTAAATGCTAATTTCTAACTATAAGGTGCCTGAAACCTATGGTTTTTTCAGTGAATTTCAAAGGTTTTTTAAATGCTAATTCCTAACTATAACATGTCTGAAACCTATGGTTTTTTTCAGTGAATTTCAAAGGTTTTGTAAATGACAATTTTTAAATGTATTAATTGTTATATTTATTTTTTTGATACTGATTTACTACATTTTTTTAAACTATTTATTTTTAGATATTTTATTTTTTAAATTACATTGTAATTACATTATACATTACATTACAAAATATACTTTCTCAGAATGAATTACTTTAGTTTAAATACTTTGCAAATAGGCAATAGACTTTTAAGTACAGTAGTTACAGTTGTTGCAATGGGCAACACAATTTCAAACACAATGCAACATTGAGCTCAATGTGAATTTCTAGTTAAATGCAATTAGTTACTTTATGGATTACTTTTCTAACCACAGGACTGGATCCTAGATTCAGTCCTGGGACATCTCCTGTAAACAGTTGAGTAAAAGCGTTTTGGTTACAGTAGTGATTTTTAAGGAATATTATTGTATTTTAAAAGTTGACACAAACTTTTTCACATAGAATCACCAATGTTATCCTATGGGAGGAAATTCACTTAGCAGGTAAGTAGTGTTATCGTTACTTTTTCTTACTCAGTGGTGGATCCTGGATCCAGCACTGGTGCATCTCCTGTAAACAGTTGAAAGAATGCGTTTAAGTCATACAGGCGATTTTTAAGGAATATTTGTAGTTTGTGAAAATCGACACTTTGAAACTTTTCTGCTGAAAACCAGACAATGGATTCCTATGGAAGGAAATACAAGTTACTGGTAAATACGGTTAGAATTATTTTTCAGGGTCAGTGCTCGGCTAAAAGATGCAGCACTGGGTTCTCTCCTGATAACAGGTGAGTAAATCGGAATTTGTAGTTCGGCTGATTTTAGAGGAATATTATAAAGTTCCAAAACTCCACACTTAGAAGAATTTCCAAGTGAAACCAGTCAATGTTAGCCTATGGAAGGAAATTCAAGTTACTGGTAAGTACGGTTAAAATTACTTTTCAGGATCAGTACTGGGCTCAAAGATACAGCACTGAGGTCTCTCCTGATAACAGGTGAGTAAATCGGAATTCGTAGTTCGGCTGATTTTAGAGGAATATTATAAAGTTCCAAAACTCCACACTTAGAAGAATTTCCAAGTGAAACCAGTCAATGTTAGCCTATGGAAGGAAATTCAAGTTACTGATAAGTACGGTTAAAATTACTTTTGAGGATTAGTACTGGGCTCAAAGATGCAGCACTGAGGTCTCTCCTGATAACAGGTGAGTAAATCGGAATTCGTAGTTCGGCTGATTTTAGAGGAATATTTGTATGTTACAAAAATCGACACTTAGAAACTTTTTCAGCAAAAAGCAGGCAATGATATCCTATGGAAGGAAATTCAAGTTACTGGTAAGTACGGTTAAAATTACTTTTCAGGATCAGTACAGGGCTCAAAGATGCAGCACTGTGGTCTCTCCTGATAACAGGTGAGTAAATCGGAATTCGTAGTTCGGCTGATTTTAGAGGAATATTTGCACAATGGTGAAGGAAGGGGGTGGGGCCTGAGGTGACATGTCTGCAAACACGCCCTGTGGCGCGTTTTAAGTTGGAGAATTAATTCCTCCTCAATCCCGAGGGTCCCTAGGGGCCAACTAGCCCACCAGATACCTCCAGTATGCGCCAGAGAGCTGCGTTGCAGAGAGGTGTTCAGAGGCCACGCCCCTTTTTACAACACTCTGCAACGCAGCTCCGTGGCGCTTACTGGAGGTACCTGGTGGGCTAGTTGGCCCCAGGGACCCTCAGGATTGAAGGGGATTTAATTCCCTATCTTAAAACGTGCCACGGAGCCTGTTTGCACACATGTCACCTCAGGCCCCGCCCTCCCTTCACCACTGTGCAAACGAGCCCAGTGGCGCGTTTTAAGTCGGGGGATTAACTCCCGTTGAATCCTGAGGGTCCCTGGTTAGTTGGCCCCCAGGGACCACCAGTATTCAAGGGGAATTCGTTCCCCCTCTGCAAACGCGCCAGGGGGCGCGTTTGCAGAGTGCTTTCAAGGAGGGGGCGTGGCCTCCGGCGCAATGCCGGAATTTTTTTTTCTTTCTTCTTTTTAAAGGGGGCTGTGTGGCCCCCCTTCTTTTTAATTATTTTGGGCCCTGGGGACCACATCCCCCAGGGCCTGACCCCCTTTTTTTTTTTTTTTTAATGTGAACGGGAAGGGGACAGCGTCGGCCCCCCTCCCGTGGCCAATTTCGGCCCGGGGACCCCATCCCCCGGGTCATTGCCACCTTTTTTTTTATTTTTATTTTCATGGAGTGGGGCTGCGTTGCCCCCCTCCTCAGGCCTCCTTAGGCCCCGGGGACCCCATCCCCCGGGGCCGGCCTTTTTTAATTTTTAAAAAAAATGTTTCCTAATTTGGGGAGGGGGGCCGCGTGGCCCCCCTCCCGGGCCACTACTTGCCCCGGGGACCCCATCCCCCGAGGCTGGCCCTATCCTTTGGGGTCCGTTTGGGGACCCCAACTCCCCCACGGACCATGCCGGCTCCCAGCGTCCTGCAGGAGCCAGGATTGCTTTTCCACATGGGGAGCTGCTAACATGCAGCTCCCCATGTGGAAAGCAATGTGCTTTGGATATTGGAAGCGAGAGCAGGTTTCCTGCTCTCGCCTCAATATCCAAAGCAGTTTGCTATGACAGGACGGGAGCCGCGAGGCTCCCGTCCTGTCATAGCAAACTACAGTGTCCCGGGGGTAGGCACCCCGGGACACTGCAGGAGCCGGCCCTGGGGGGTGGCGGTCCCCAGGGCCACCACAGGCTCCAGGAGGGGGGCCGCGCGGCCCCCCTCCCTTCAATTGCACAGCCCCGGGGAGGTGGTGGTCCCCGGGGCTTCGGGGGTCCGAAACGGACCCCCACATTTGTTTTCTAAGTGCCCTGGGGAGGTGGTGGTCCCCGGGGCATGTGGGGGGGCTGGAGCCCCCCCACACAGGTGATTAATTTTAAAAAAAAGAAGCCCCGGGGGGTGGCTGTCCCCGGGGCTGCGGGAGGGCAGAGAGCCCTCCCGCACCATGTTTTATTTAAAGCCCCGGGGGGTGGCGATCCCCAGGGCTTGGGGGGCCTTAGAGGCCCCCCACATAAAACATAAACCTACCCCCTGCATGCCCCCAGGACTTGGGCCACCCGGGGGCAAAATTCCGCGCTTCAATTTTTTTTTTCTGGCGGAATCCGCGCACCCTAAGCGCATCCCGCCGATTTTTTTTTTTTTTAAAATGCTTTTTTCTGCCCAGGGGCTCCTTGTGGGACCCCCTGAGCAGACCTAGGGGGTCAGGGTGTTTCTACCCTGCCCCCTTTGTGCGTTTTGCGCACTTGTTTCTTGTGTTTTTTCTCGGCGGGATCCGCGCACCCTAAGCGCATCCCGCCGATTTTTTTAAAAAAAATGCTTTTTCTGCTTAGGGGGTCCTTGTGGGACCCCCTGAGCAGACCTAGGGGTCAGGGTGTTTCTACCCTGCCCCCTTTTTGCGCTTTGCGCACTTGTTTCTGTCCCTCGGTTGTACCGAGGGACAAAATGGCTGCCAACACTTCCTGATTTGGAGTGTTGACAGCCACTTGACAGCCAATTAGCATGCAGCTCGTGATCGGGAGGGTACGCGGACCCTACTCGGCCATAGATATATATGTGACTTTACTTTTGATTTTCTCAGGAACTACTGAACGGATTTACACCATTTAAGCAAAATGCACGACACTGAACCAAGGGCTACCTCTTTGCCAAATTTGGTGTAATTCCGTTCAGCAGTTCGGGCTGTAGCTGCGATGAAAGGATCCTATGGAAAAATGAATGGGGAAAACGCATTTTGGGACCCCCTTTTTTCTCAGCCCCCGCTTGATGAATCACCCCGAGACTTTCAGGGTAGGAGCGGACCGGAGCGCCCCAAATAGTTGGAAGCTTTTGCGAAGATTCGTCAACCGGCGCAAGAGTTATTTCAAATAGAATGTTGCAGATTTCCTATGGAAAATAGGTCCTAACTATAACTATCTACTGGCGACCGCCAGTAGATAATATATATTATCTACTGGCGGTCGCCAGTAGATAGTTATAGTTAGGACCTAGTTTCCATAGGAAACTCGTTTTTTTTCTCAATATCTTTGGCGCCGGTTGACGAATCTTCGCGAAAGTTTCAAAACTCGTAGCCCGCTCCGGTCAGCTCCTGTCCTCAAAGTTTCGGGGTGATTCGGCCAGCGGGGGCCGAGAAAAAAGGGGGGTCCCAAAACGTGTTTTCTCCATGTTAATTTCCGTAGGAAACTTTAGACATGGCTACAGCCCGAACTGCTGAACGGAATTACACCAAATTTGGCAAAAAGGTAGCCCTTGTTTCAGAAAGAGACCTTTTTTTTAAATGGAGTAAATCCGTTCAGTAGTTCCTGAGAAATTAAAAAAATAGAGGTCAGAAAATCAATTTCCCATAGGAAACTTTAGACACGGTTACAGCTTGAACTGCTGAACGGAATTACACCAAATTTGGCAAAAAGGTAGCCCTTGGTTCAGAAAGAGACCTTTTTTTTAAATGGTGTAAATCCATTCAGTAGTTGCTGAGAAAATCAAAAAATAAAAGTTTCGATATTTAGAGGCGCGGTGGATCCGCGGACCCTCCCGACCACGAGCTTTATTCTAATTGGCTGTCAACACTCCAAACCAGGAAGTGTTGGCAGCCATCTTATGCCTCGGTAACCGAGGCACAATAAAACAGGGAAAGAAAGGTGAAAAAAAGAAAAGGGGGCAGGTTAGAAACACCCTGACCCCCTAGGCCTGCTCAGGGGGTCCCACAAGGACCCCCAGGGCCAAAAAAGCATTTATAAAAAGGCCCCCGCAGCCCCAGGTACAGGATCGGGGCACGCGCTGTCATTGGTATGGTATCTGGACACGTCCAGTCCCCTTTCCAATATCTTGACACGTTCCCTCGTTGGTACAGGATCGGGGCACGTGCTGTCATTGGTGCCACATAAGAGCATGTTCCGCTAGTACAATACGTGGGCATGGCATGCCCAGCCATCGGTGCAGGATCCACTCTGCCTCCTGCTGGGCAGTGACTGCTCTTTTAGCGGCTTCAAGGTTCTGCGCCTCTCTGAGCTCACAGTCACCTGAGTGGATACAGCACACTTGCTTCTCGAGCACTTACTGCCCCGAGCAGATTACAGCCGAGGCGCCTTTCGTATCCGAAGGAGCGAGCACCCTGATTAACCGTCCCACTGGAAGCAGCGCCTAAAGAACTTAAACGCAAGGCGCTATTCGAGACACTTGCTGGAAAATCAAAGCTGAACACAGACAGTGCCGTGGAACTGGACCGTTTTCCGGGCAGGCTGCCAGCACCTCCTGGCATGGTGCCAGGGCCTGCTGTGGAGGCACCGGCCTCGGGAACGGATGCCCGGGAGACGCATCGTGTGCGGCGCAGCCGCGCTGTG
>CAWUFW010029332.1:0-19308 GCA_963921515.1 Calotriton arnoldi | reverse complement strand
CCGAATCGTACCCGCCAACTCCAACCTGCAAAGTACGATGCAAGGCGCGAAAAACACGACCGAGTCGGACGGAGGACAAGCCGTACGACCGACACGCATACAAAACCGAGCCGAAGCAACACAATACACCGCGACCGACGCGTACGCAGCATACAAAACTGCACAAACACAGCGTGAGCGAAACGGAAAACACCGTACGAGACCAATGCAGGGTCCGACTCGGTCACAAGAACGTTTCCAACATACACAAACAGCACAAAGGAAAAATCAGCCAAAAAAAGGCCAAACAAGCAATTACCAAGCCAATAAATACTGGGGGGGTGGGGACAGAGAACAAAGACACACCAACAACTCCACCTATATAAAGGACACAAATCACTACCATGAGCCTTTGCAAATGCCATTCCACTGCCAGCACCCAAGAGAAAGCAACCACACACCCACAGCTCATCCCTCACACAAGCCACACACCAGCAGCACACCAACAAATACCTACCTCACATACACCCAGCACAACACACACCCACACACCCTCACCTGCACACCAACACACACAGCACCCACTATCACCACCCATCACCATGCCCCCAAGAAGAATCCCAAGTTCCTAGATAGTGAATTGGAAGTCATGGTAGACGAGATCCTCAGGGTGGAGCCACAGCTGTTTGGCACTCTGGTCCAACAGACCCCCATGTCGCAGAAAACCAAGATGTGGGAGAGGATCATCAACAGGGTGAACGCCCAATCACCATGTCGGCGCACAAAGACCGACATCCAGAACAGGTGGTATGACGTGCGCAGGAGGGTCCGGGAGCTGCTCAAGAAAGACTACCACCTGAGCCAATACACCGGCAGTGGCCCTCCTGCCAAGCCAGTATACCTCAGGCCCTGGGAGGAGAAGGTGCGGGCCATCCTTCCGCCAGTGAGCGTATATGGACTAGAGGACATCCCAGAGCCTGGTGAGTACACAACAAATGTACACAATAAACTGCCACAAAACACACACATCACTGTCAAGGGAGAGTCAAACCATGCACTCATAGCAATTACACAGCAACTAGAACAGAATCATCCCAAAATGTGTATGTCAGTCAGATAAACACAACACATGCCATCAAAAAAGTCACATCCAACTGTGCCAACACATGTACAAACACAACCACAACTACAGCTAGGCAGTGGCACAAATAGAACTAACACACACATCCACACATGTAGCCACCACAACAACACCAACACACAGTGAAGACCACTCAAAGGAAGGAATTCTGTGTATGCTGGCCAAGTCAGTGTAGCCAATAGCATCATGGGAGTCGCACTCACACATATTGCCCCCCCACAACTGTCCCATCAACACCACCCTGAACCATGCTCACATCACAGGGAGTGGAGAAGGACTCACAAGATGGCTGACACTGGCTACTGCTGTGGGGAGCACAAGGCTCTGCTGCCAACTGTGCACCAACAAACAGCAGGACACCACTGACTGACATCCTGAGAGACAACTTACACTCCCTGCAATGCAAGCACGTTCCATGGTGGGATATCTCGGCTGGCTGGGTGGGAAGGGGGACTTGCAGCACTGACCATAGTCACCAGCACCTCCCCTCACACCCCCCCAACACAAACTCCACAGTACCCACCTGGTAGAATGCAATGCCCTCCATCCTAACACAAGATCCCACAAAGCACCACCACCCTGGGTTATGTTGTGTGAAGCACAGGGACACTCTTGGGACTCTTAGCCAAACAACTGCCAGGACAACACTCCCAGCCATCCTGTCAGCACAGCCAGCCCACCCCACAGGGAAGCAGAGTCAAAAGGAAGGAAGCATGGGCATGCTGGGAAGGGGGGTGGAGGCAATAGCATGATGGGAGTCGTAGTCACAGACATTGCTCAGCCTCACAACTGGCCCATCAACACCACCCTGAACCATGCTCACATCACAGGGAGTGGAGAAGGACTCACAAGATGGCTGACACTGGCTACTGCTGTGGGGAGCACAAGGCCCTGCTGCCAACTGTGCACCAACAAACAGCAGGACACCACTGACTGACATCCTGAGAGACAACTTACACTCCCTGCAATGCAAGCACGTTCCATGGTGGGATATCCGGCTGGCTGGGTGGGAAGGGGGACTTGCAGCACTGACCATAGTCACCAGCACCTCCCCTCACCCCCCCCCAACACAAACTCCACAGTACCCACCTGGTAGAATGCAATGCCCTCCATCCTAACACAAGATCCCACAAAGCACCACCACCCTGGGTTATGTTGTGTGAAGCACAGGGACACTCTTGGGACTCTTAGCCAAACAACTGCCAGGACAACACTCCCAGCCATCCTGTCAGCACAGCCAGCCCACCCCACAGGGAAGCAGAGTCAAAAGGAAGGAAGCATGGGCATGCTGGGAAGGGGGTGGAGGCAATAGCATGATGGGAGTCGTAGTCACAGACATCTACATCAGCCCCACCACATGGCCCAGCAACGCTCACACTGCACGCATGCTCACATCCACAGAGAGTAGAGAAGGACCCATCAAAGATGTCTGACACTGTTGCTGCTGTCGTGGGGAGCACAAGGGCATGCTGGGAACTGCACATCAACCAACAGCAGGACACCACTGACTGACATCCTGAGAGACAACTTCCACTCCCTGCAATGCAAGCACGTTCCATGGTGGGATATCCGGCTGGCTGGGTGGGAAGGGGGACTTGCAGCACTGACCATAGTCACCAGCACCTCCCCTCACACCCCCCCCAACACAAACTCCACAGTACCCACCTGGTAGAATGCAATGCCCTCCATCCTAACACAAGATCCCACAAAGCACCACCACCCTGGGTTATGTTGTGTGAAGCACAGGGACACTCTTGGGACTCTTAGCCAAACAACTGCCAGGACAACACTCCCAGCCATCCTGTCAGCACAGCCAGCCCACCCCACAGGGAAGCAGAGTCAAAAGGAAGGAAGCATGGGCATGCTGGGAAGGGGGTGGAGGCAATAGCATGATGGGAGTCGTAGTCACAGACATTGCTCAGCCTCACAACTGGCCCATCAACACCACCCTGAACCATGCTCACATCACAGGGAGTGGAGAAGGACTCACAAGATGGCTGACACTGGCTACTGCTGTGGGGAGCACAAGGCCCTGCTGCCAACTGTGCACCAACAAACAGCAGGACACCACTGACTGACATCCTGAGAGACAACTTACACTCCCTGCAATGCAAGCACGTTCCATGGTGGGATATCCGGCTGGCTGGGTGGGAAGGGGGACTTGCAGCACTGACCATAGTCACCAGCACCTCCCCTCACACCCCCCCAACACAAACTCCACAGTACCCACCTGGTAGAATGCAATGCCCTCCATCCTAACACAAGATCCCACAAAGCACCACCACCCTGGGTTATGTTGTGTGAAGCACAGGGACACTCTTGGGACTCTTAGCCAAACAACTGCCAGGACAACACTCCCAGCCATCCTGTCAGCACAGCCAGCCCACCCCACAGGGAAGCAGAGTCAAAAGGAAGGAAGCATGGGCATGCTGGGAAGGGGGTGGAGGCAATAGCATGATGGGAGTCGTAGTCACAGACATTGCTCAGCCTCACAACTGGCCCATCAACACCACCCTGAACCATGCTCACATCACAGGGAGTGGAGAAGGACTCACAAGATGGCTGACACTGGCTACTGCTGCGGGGAGCACAAGGCCCTGCTGCCAACTGTGCACCAACAAACAGCAGGACACCTCTGACTGACATCCTGAGAGACAACTTACACTCCCTGCAATGCAAGCACGTTCCATGGTGGGATAACTGACTGGGTGGGTGGGTGGGTGGGAAGGAGGTCTGGCTGTCAACCAAACACAATCAATGCAGACCATGTTCACACCCCAGAGAATACATAGAAATGCCCAAATAATGCAGGACAATGTGCCACACCAATATCAACCCCTGACTGTGACGACTTAGGACAATACAATGTACAGGCCCGCACCCCGAGGCACAGTCACAACTGTCAGGTGTGTCAACCACTGATGCCTGCAGAAACATGACATACATTGTTTGTGTCTCCCAAAAACAGGTGATGATAGGGACACAGCAGCAGACGCTGAGGAGTCCCAGTCCCAGGCTCAAGAGGATGCCGAGCTCACTGGCGTCGTACAGCCTCTGTCCTCCTCGGACGATGAAGAACAACCTGGCACATCCGGTGCAAGTCAACATGCTGCACCAGCAGGACCACCAGCTGCAGCACCAGCAGGTCCACCAGCTGCACCCCCTGCACCCACCCCTCCAACGACTGTCACCACGAATACCATCCCTGCCGACATGGACAGAATAAGGAACAACACCAGCGCAGTGACCCTGGACCAACCTGGGGCCATGGACACCACCACCACCACCAACCCCAAGGTGGACCAGGGTTATCTGTGCGTGCAACTGCACACACTGCACATGTCAGCAGGGGTGGTGGGAGGGGTGGGAGACAGAGGTCGCTGCTTGCAGACGTTGCTGGTGTGCATGAAGACCCACAACTGGTACGCATAGCTGATGCGTACCAGTCCAGCACCGGAGAGCTCAGCCAGGTAGTGGGGCTCCTCAGAGACATCAAACAGCAGCAGGCTGCCCATCATGCCCGCTTGGACTCCCACATGTCCCATGTGGAGTCACACATGTCACGTGTGGACTCCCACATGTCACGTGTGGACTCCCACATGACCCGCGTGGAGTCCAAGTGGGATGTACTACATGAGATGACGGCGGTGCACAGGGACATTTTACAATGCCTCCGCCAGATGAACAGCAACCAGTCCACACCTCCCTGTGTGCCAACAACATCTGGTACCGAACAAACTGCAACTGCCACAGGGAGGGAGGAGGACTCTGGCGGAGAGTCCCCTGCACCGCAGCAGCCTGCACTTGAGGGCCCCCCCAAGAAGAGGGGTCGTCCGAGGAGGGGAAAGTGAGAGGCTGATGGCCAAGCGCAACTCCCAGGAAGCCTGAACCTGTTCTGGATTTTCGCCTTTGTGCACAGACTGTTCACCCTGTTGATGGCAACACTACTCCCACACATTGCATGGGGAGTACAAGTTGGAACAATGTGTCAGACAACTGTGGCCCCGATACTGGGGATCCTGTCTACCTGGACTTTCTATTCATCTAGGAACTTGGGATTGCAAGATTCATGTACAGCACAATCCATCCTATGCACTATTATCACAGATGTATCACAATAAACACAATAATACACCATACTTGCCTCTGTCGTGATTCCAACGTGGGTACTGTTATGGGGATGATGAACAACAAAATTACACTGTGTATGCGAACTGCAACAGCAAGGACAACACAGGCATGTGAGTACAGGCAACGTGACACATATGAGGGAGACACACCACCAGGGCTACACAACACATACACACCTAGGCCATCTGACTCATTGCCTACACTGATGTTGCCAGGGAAGACGGTGCAATGCACAGACACCACACCCATTCCCAGTTGTAGTCAAGTAGCCCACAGGTGCAGTAAGCAAATGGCAGTCAAATGTGTGACCACAGACAACGCACATCACTAAGTGAAGCACAGGTTTATTACACAGTAGCAACATGCCGTAACCACTACAGATGCAAGGTAACCCCACCTGGTAGCGGGCACACAGTCAACAACTGTAGACAGAAGGAAGTCCATGGGTGTGGCGCACATCACCTGTAGGGACACAACAGCTACCAGCCTGGATGTGCAATCACGTTGTCGGTGGACACAGTTGACCAAACGAATCTGAAAGTACCCTGTGAAGGACAGAAATGACACACAGTCAAAAGCAATGGAGTACAGGACAGAACAGCAAAACTCATGCACAATACATGTTACAAGATACCCACCCAGAACCAAGTTAGCATGTCAACACTGTTGGGGAGTACAGCCCACCTGTCACCACACATCGCAACACACATCCAGTCAAGTAGCCCATGGACACACTCCAACAGCACCAGAGCACCACCCACACATCATGCCAACTCACATCATTGACATGACACCTCAGGATACTCACATTCAGCTAAAGAAGTTGGTGATGAGCTGTGTGCGGACATCACCATCACCATCATCATCATCATCGTCACTGGCATCGTGGTCCAGGCCAGGATCCTCCACAGGTGGCGGATGTTGGTCATCGTCATCCTGGATGAGAGGCAACTCCTTCCGCACTGCCAGGTTGTGGAGCATGCAGCAGACGATGATAATCTTGCACACTTTCGCAGGGGCATATGGGAGGGACCCTCCGGTCTTGTCCAGGCAGCGGAAGCGGCTCTTCAGGAGACCAAAGGTCCGCTCAATCACTCTCCTGGTCCGACCATGTGCCTCATTGTAGCGCATCTGGGCAGGTGTCACAGGGTTCCTGAGGGTGTCAGCAACCACGGCATGTTGGGGTATCCCGAGTCACCTACGGACAGACAAGTGCACATCAGCTGACTTGGAAAAGTGGGCGGAATACTACAGATCAGATCACACACAATGGCACAAAGTCAGTACACACCGACAAGCCAGGCACGCTGGTTCTGCATCTGTGCCATCAACCTGGGGATGCGACTACTCCTCATCACAAAGGCATCGTGTGCTGAACCAGGGAAACGGGCACACACGTGTGTGATGGTCATGTCTGCAAGACACACCACCAGTGCATTGACCGAGTGGTAGTGCTTGCGGTTCCTGTAGGCCTGCTCCTGGGCCTGTGGTGGTACCAAAGCCACATGTGTCCCATCAATGGAGCCAATGACATGCGGCATCCTCCCCAGGGCATAAAAGTCACTCTTCACGTCAGTGAGTCGTACGCAGTCTAGGGAAATAGATGTACCGGTTCAGGAAGAGCAACATTGCCGCCAAGAAATCGCGGAGCACACGGCTGAACATGGTCTGTGACATCCCACCAGCAGACGCCACAGTATGTTGGAAGGTACCGGTGGCAAAGAAGTGTAGGGCTGCCATCACCTTCACCTTGGGGGTCAGCGCTGTAGGATACGGCCGGCCAGGCTGCAAATGTGGGGACAACTGCACTGCCAAATCCTCAATCAGCTGCCTGGTGAAGCGGTACCGTCGGATGCTGTCCCGTTCCACCATCGTTGCCAGGTCTGGGAATGGCCGATGGACAGCAGGAGCCCTGCAGTGCAGAGGAGAAGTAAGCAAGATCGTCAGTCACCCCACATATGCGGCATTGAACACACTCAAGATCCCAACATACATCATCATGAGGCACAACTACATGAAGTGTGCAGTACCGGAACGACATGTATGGTACATACATGGCCAACATCTGTCAACACGGTCCTACAGGTGGCATCAATTTGTCCCAGGTTGGCCCATTGGATATCATGATGCTGTGTCACAGTCACCCCCAGTGACATGTGAGGACAGATGTGCCCCAGGCACCACAGCTCAACGACAGGCACATTCCCAGGGACCCTGTAATGCCACATGGACACTGGCATCACCTGGAGTATCATGTGTACACCACAACAAAACAAACATGACCCCCACAGGTAGTGGCCACACTTGCCATGGCAGGAGAGCCATGGACGTCTGTGACACACACGCACAACATCAGAGTCCATGCACACACAACGTGGATGTGGAGACTGTCTCCCATTGTGCACATGAAATCAGAGACATTGTAAACACTACATGCACAAAGACTGTGGAGGGCCATCACTATTGTGCCACTGGGACACCCTGGCTCAAACATACCGTCCCACATGGGACTCACGGGGTATGTGACATGACATACACAAACACCACTGTGAAATGTGACCATGGCACATGCACAGATATGAACAGTTGCACATCACAGTGGTCACGTACACGTAACACCCAGGATCCTGTCCCCATTAACACGTGCACAGCCTGGGGGTGGCTGCCCACAGGTGACACCCACAGGACAACATGTACACCAACATACACACAATAGGAAATGCAGCCTTACATGCCTTATGATAAGGTTTGGACAGGCTGTCGTGATGTAGGTGTGCCCCTCACTCCCTGGGAGCTATCTGTGGCTGGCATATGTCCATCTGAGACAGGCATGCTGACATATGCCAGTCACATGTACAGTGATGCGTTGAACAGCAATGGACCGATCGGTGCCTCCGGCCGGCCCATTGCTTTCAATGTGTGCGGGTACGCGTTGTACCCCTGTGCGCGTTGTACTGCAATGGACCGATCGGTGCCTCCGGCCGGCCCATTGCTTTCAATGTGTGCGGGTACGCGTTGTACCCCTGTGCGCGTTGTACTGCAATGGACCGATCGGTGCCTCCGGCCGGCCCATTGCATTCAATGTGTGCGGGTGCGCGTTGTACCCCTGTGCGCGTTGTACTGCAATGGACCGATCGGTGCCTCCGGCCGGCCCATTGCATTCAATGTGTGCGGGTACGCGTTGTACCCCTGTGCGCGTTGTACTGCAATGGACCGATCGGTGCCTCCGGCCGGCCCATTGCATTCAATGTGTGCGGGTGCGCGTTGTACCCCTGTGCGCGTTGTACTGCAATGGACCGATCGGTGCCTCCGGCCGGCCCATTGCATTCAATGTGTGCGGGTGCGCGTTGTACCCCTGTGCGCGTTGTACTGCAATGGACCGATCGGTGCCTCCGGCCGGCCCATTGCATTCAATGTGTGCGGGTACGCGTTGTACCCCTGTGCGCGTTGTACTGCAATGGACCGATCGGTGCCTCCGGCCGGCCCATTGCATTCAATGTGTGCGGGTACGCGTTGTACCCCTGTGCGCGTTGTACTGCAATGGACCGATCGGTGCCTCCGGCCGGCCCATTGCATTCAATGTGTGCGGGTGCGCGTTGTACCCCTGTGCGCGTTGTACTGCAATGGACCGATCGGTGCCTCCGGCCGGCCCATTGCATTCAATGTGTGCGGGTACGCGTTGTACCCCTGTGCGCGTTGTACTGCAATGGACCGATCGGTGCCTCCGGCCGGCCCATTGCATTCAATGTGTGCGGGTGCGCGTTGTACCCCTGTGCGCGTTGTACCTCAATGGACCGATCGGTGCGCACCCATTGACAATGGGCTTGCCTGGCAACGGACGCGTTTTCGAATATTCGAGCGAGTCGGTTGCTGGAAAATCAGTTGGTCACCCACAACAATGTTGCAAAATCATGTATGTCATGAAGTTGAAATTTTGAAGGATGCTGTGGGCGTGTTTTGGTGCTGCTATTCCATGGATTGGCCAGATTCAGAAGATGCAAACGACTTGGACCTATCACTTTGGACACAAGGGACAGTATCTGCCTCTCCAGCACATATATATTGCTGCATGTTCCCCTGAGAGCCCACTTGCCTGCACTACATGCTCCAGGACGACATCTGCCACTGCACTGCTGCTGTCTCTGCCCCTCTGGACCCTGCAATGGCACGTACTGTGGAGAGAGCCCCAGCCTTCAGCCTTGAAGAGAACCAGGCCCTGCTGGACAGCCTACTTCCACAGTACAGCAAGCTGTATGGGACACCAGGGGAGCAGGTGAGTGTTCTGTGCACTGCCTTTCTGAATGTGCATTTTGTCTGACTAGCAAGGCTGAGAGTCAGCACACCACTGGCTAGCAGGCTCACTGAGTAGTTGTCACCCCCCATAGTGTGTAGTGACTTGCACTGGACAGGTATGGTGCAGTGACAGTGCTTCTGAACAGGGTTTTACTCCCCATGCTATGATACCATGTAGTGACTTCTGGAAAACTGTCCATGGGCAGCCGTGCACTGCCTGGGTACACCATGTGCCCCTGTGATTGCGACATGTATATGCAACTGTGTCATGCACGGATATGTTGCATGTGTAGTAATGGCCTTATCACTTTGTCATCCTGACAGGCTTCTGCCCATCGGAAGCATGAGATATGGAAGGACATCGTCCGGGCTGTCCGGTCCGTGGGGGTCTACAAGCGCCGGATCCGCAACTGCCAAAAGAGGTGGCAGGACCTTCGGGGCTGGACCCGGAGGATTGCACGGGTCCAGCTGAAGCTGTCGCCTCCTCGCAGGAGGGCGGAACACGGACCCTGACCCCCACATGCTCAGGATCCTGGCGGTGGTCTTTCCAGACCTGGATGGGCAGCTGAAGGCCAGAGAGCAGCAAGGAGGGGTGAGTCAAAGACTGCACTGTGTACTCTGTCTAACATGTTATGTGCCCTCCTCGGGCCAGGTTGAACTGCCACAGTACAGCAGTCATGTTGTCCAGGAGCCATGTCCCTCTATTGTGCACTGCCCACTCCTCATCTGATACCCAGGTGTGGCCCTTACATGCAGGGAATTCTGTCACTTAGGACTGTGTCCTTGCAGTTTGCTTGACTCAAGGTGGGAGACAGCATCTGTTTCCCTGACTCTGTGGTGGGCATCATGGGTGGGTCCATTGCTTACACAATGCCTGTATTCTGACATGTATTCAGCGTGTTACTTTGATCTGTGGTCCAATTGCTGAGCTGATCCACCACATGTGGCTGGGGTACCTGGCACACACCCATGCTGCGGGTGGGAACAATGTTTGGGCCCCAGGAGTATGTATATGACGTGTGTCACACATACTTAGCCAGCTGCCTACAGTCCAGGGCTCATCCCTCATTCATGTGGGGCTGGACAGTCATGCCTACTCCAGGCCATACAATACACTCTGTACTCCCACTCCCGTGTATCAGAGGACACATTGTGCACAGTGATTTGACCCCTCAGGTGTCTGCCTCTGTGTCAGTGTGCTGTGGATTAGTCGCCAGGACTGCTGTGGAGTTTCTTGGTAGGGGCTCAGCATGCCACTGGAGATGTGACCATAGGAGACGATACTTGTGTGACACATAGGTGTCTGATCAGCTGCCCATGCAGACTGGGGCATGTAAATGTGAAGTTCAGGCAGCTGTTCCCCATGCACAGCAGAGTGTGAGGGCTCAGGTTCAGAGGGTAGTGTCACAGGTCTCCCATATGTCCAATAGGTATGACCTGGACAGATGAGGGTTAAGAGGATGTGTTGTGGGGGGGATGTACATGTGCACTTGTGCAGCTCCAGGACTTGCATTCCCCATGACCTACTATTGTGACACAGTGCAGAGTGTTGTTGTCTGGCTGCAAAGTCATACATCACTGAGACAGTGATGTATGACTTTGCAGTCATGCCTCCGCCATGGCATGTGTCTACTGATTGGTGATCCTGCAGGGGAGTGACATGTGCTACATGCACACCATAGTGGCGCTGGCTATCAGGACATGGGTGCATCATGGTGTCTGTCGCTGGAATGCATCACATGCATTTCCTATTTGACTCTGGGCATCCCTTACATCCGTAAACCTGTACTGACTCAGTGGCAAGAGCTGTGATGTGTCCACACCGTGTCCTCTGCACTGTCCAACTACTGTGTACTTGGTGCATGTGTCAACACTGGGGTGTTGCAATCCAACAGACACCAGACAGATGGGTGCAAGGCCATGTGGGATGTGAGTGCCATGCTTGGCATCAGACTGACAATTGACTTCTCCTGTTCAATTAGGGCACTTTTAGCAATGTACAACTAATGATGCCAGGGCTTGCTCTGTAATGTGCTGTGCTCACAGTGGTGTGTGCGTTTGGTGCAGGTGACTGATGTCTGTCTGTTTCCCCATTGTTTGCAGATACATCCACGGCCACGGAAGGGGACAGCTCCACGGACCAGGAGGAGCCGGAGAGCCAGACTGGGTCAGCAGCCGAGGAGTGGTCGGAGGGACCCAGTGGCACGGAGGGCGAGGGGAGCCACACCGAGGAGTCCTCAGCAGCATCCACCTCAGCTGAGGACCAGAGCAACTCGGAGGATGACTCCCTTGTGGAGGCGGGTGTCAGCAGCCACCACACCCCAGCTAGTGTTGCTGTCCCCGCCACCACCAGCACCACCACCGCCCTCCCATCGGCTCCCATTCCCCAGGTCCGTGGAGGCTCCCATGTCCGGGAGCGTGTCTCCTTTGGGCCAGGCACCGCACCCCCTGCCCCTGTGTCCCCTGCTGCCCTGAGTGAGGAGTCTGTGTGCCTCCTTCGCCAGCTCCATGTAGGGCAGACAGCCATGCTGAGTGTCCTCCATGCGCACACCGCGCTGTTGACTCAGCTGGTGTCGTTCATGGAGGGCATCTCATCGGGCATGTCTGACCTACAGAGGGGCAATAGGTCCATGGACTCCTCCCTGACGGCAGCAGTGTCCCTCCTCAAACGGTCCCTCACCCCTCCTGCCTCTGCTCCATCCACACTCCCCAGCACCTTACCCATCCCAGGCACACACACACTGGCACAGGCACACACCAGCACACACACATCCAGCACACTGACACACACGCCAATGACAAAACGCACACGCACGCACATTCAGGGGACTGAAGCCAGACTCACAGGGGATGGGGCCCTGGAACACACACACGCATCCACATGCACTGCGCAGTCCTCAGTTCCCTCTCCCTCCAAAGCACCCTCCCTTGCCTCACCTGCAACCCCAAAGTCACAGCAGCTCTTCCTCTGTGACCTCGGCCTCTTCCCCACCGATGAAGCTGCTCCAGCATCCCGGGGGAAGAGGAAGCCCACCCACACGGAGCAGAGTGCCCCTCGCCCCCGGACACCCTCCCCCAGGCGCAGACGGACTGAGGCCCCCACCCGCAAGTCCCCCGGAGTGCTAAGAGCAAGACCCCGCCACCACCCTGCAGCTCAGGCACAAGGTCTCCGTCCTCCATCCCTCAGGCCCCCACTGCACAGGTGCCCCCACCACACCCTGCCCCAGGTTCCCCCACCCACAGATATACCATCCCCAAGATGCTCCGGCCTTCTCCCCCTGCCACTTGCTCTCCCAGCACCACACCCCCGCTGCGCTTGTCTGTGCCACTGATGTGGTGAGGGTGTCCCCCCTCTGTCCAACCCACCTTGCCTGTTCCCCATTCTCCTCCCCTGGAGGTAGGCACTGCAGTGGAGTCCACTACCGCCCTGTCTGACTTGGGCACTGCAGTGGCGGACCTGTCCACCCCATCTGCAGGGTCCACTGCAGTTGTGCCGGCACCCACGACATCTGTGTCATGCCCCCAGTTGTGCCGGCACACACCATGTCAGACACCTCCACTGCAGTTGTCAGTGGCTCTCCTGCACCCACCACCCCTTCCCTGACTCCCCCTGGTGAGCCCTGATCCTGTCCCTGCGGTGCCTGGCCTGCCCCCCGGTTGCCCCTCCTAGTGGATTGTCCCTGGTATTGTGCAGGCATGCGTAGGGTGACATCTGCCAGTGTCACCCTGTTTGAACTTTGACAATGGACTGGCCATTGGCCTTTGCTCTTTTTCAGGACTTCGTTTGGCCTCAACACATATGCTGAATAAAGCAACTTTCTTTTCTCTAGTGCTCATGCTTCAGATGTACATGTTGTTGGTGCAGCTAACCATGCCCTTGCTGCAGTGATGGTGATATCTGGTCTCATGATTATGAAGTGTTACTGTGCAGGAACCCATGTGGTCCAGGGGAATGTGTCCTATCATGTGGTGTATCCATGTCATCAATAGCAGCATCTGAGGGTGTCATGTGTTCAGTATTTGGCAATGGGTTTCCTACTTACATTGGCAATTTCATATCTGTGGCTTCCACCCCTGCACATCTGTTGTGCCTGCCATCGTTGCATTTGTCTACTTCCCTGACCGTGTTGCCATCTCCAGTGGACATGCAGGTTTGGGCATCAATGGGGAGGGACTCATCCGTGTAGTCAGTGCAACATTGCTATACAAGTGTGTTGGATCTGTGCTGATGATTCCGTTGGCACATCCATGACCAGGCTGATGTGATGGGAGCCCTCATTTGGTGCTAATTGTTGATTGTGTGACCAAGTGCTCAGCTGACATGATGGGGCCCTACTGAGGCAACATATGGCACAGCTTTCCTCACACAGGAGTGGAGTCCCCTCATGGCAGTGTGTACACGTGTGACATTGCCTGCACCCAAGGTGTGTGTTGTATGTGCATGTCTGTGTGTTCACTTCCATTCATCTGCGCATGCTGTGATCCCTAGTGTTGTACCTGTTTGTGATGCTTGCTGACTTGAGCTATGTTCCCCCAAAGTCTTCTCCCTGTGTTCTCTGTGATGTGGGTGCATGGCACATTACTGGTCATCAGGGTGTCACCCATAGGTGTGTTTGCTGTCAGGGCTGAGTTTGTGTGCAGACGCAGATGGGTCACAGTCAGGTTTCCCCTTGGCACTTGTTGTTTGCCCCTGTCATGTGATTTCCAGTTTGTGTTATCTTTCAGTGATTGTGACATGTTGTGTGTGTGACTGCTGCCACTCCTCAGGGTCAGAGCTGCAATGTTGGAAGTTGTCTATGTGTGTTCTTTGTGGGTGACCTTGGCTTCTTCATTGGTGTGTGACTGTGGCTGGGATCCCATTGGTCGGTGTGGTATTGCCGTCATGTCCATGTACAGCGTAGTGTGCAGTGTGTCAGACATTCAGGAGTCTTGTTGAGTGTCCATGTGTGATGTGTTTCTACACCTTGGTTCCCACCCACCACCCTGGAATAGTCATGGGTGCATGTGCAATGTCACCAGTGCATGTGTACTTCACTGCTGCACATTGTTGGAGGTCGAGGGTGTGGTGTTGAGTGTGTGCAGATGAGAGTTGTTGCCCGGCTAGGCCCCTGCCTCCATGTTGGCCTTGGCTTACTGGCCATGCTGATTGATTTGTGCTTGTGTAGGTGTGATGGTAGTTTGTTGCTCAGGACACCTGACTGTGGTTCATAGTGTGAACGACATTTAGCTTTGTCATCACAGTGGTATTTTTATTCAGCCCAGGGTCACCACATTGTGGGGGCCCTGGGGGTGGTGCTGTGGTGTGTCTGTGACTTGCTGTGTCAGTTGTTGTTCCTACGTGCCTGTGTGACATGTGTGTTTTGTGCTCCCTCTCACCTGACAATGCCTGCTTGCCCACATAGGGGATTTGGATCCATGAGTTACCTTAGTGTGGCAGTGTATGCACATCTGTATGATTGGTATTCAGCTCTCCTCATGTGTTGTGTGGTTGCCTGGGGACACTGGCACCCCCACCCCTCACCTGCTGTGTATGATGACAGTGTTGGTCTGCCTGTTTGTGTTTGTGCATCTGCACCACTGCATTGGCATATCTTGGGTGTGCCATTGGCTGTATGTTGTTTGGTGTGTTTCCCCTGCTGTCCCTGGGACTCCTAGGTCATCGGTCAGCACAGTGATCATGGTTTGTGTGTCCCATTGCTGCCATGGTATGGTATCTGTTCACCTCACATCTGCTGTCTCCACAGGGTATCTGCATTTGTGTGCCCATTGGTGCAAATATGTGGTTCTGCATTCTGATGGTCACTTCTGTCATTGTGTCATTGATGACTGTTGACGGTCTCAGCCCCCATGGGTGTTGTTTGTCTGCACATGGCCAAAGGAATGTTTCATTTGCACTGCAGTATTTGGCTCCCCCAATTTATGTTGCAATGGGACACATACACTACTTTGCCACAGATGAGTTTTTGGTTCTGTGAGCAGGAATGATCCATGCAGTTTGGCAGTTGCAGCTCTTTCTTTGTCAACAATTACCTTTTGGTCACTGTGATGATGAGGGTGTAGACCCCATTGCCACAATGGTCAAAATGTGCTTCAGCTATGGACCCCACACTTGCCTTTTGGTCACTGTGATGATGGGGGTTTAGACCCCATTGCCACAATGGTCAAAATGTGCTTCAGCTATGGACCCCACACTTACCTTTTGGTCACTGTGATGATGGGGGTTTAGGCCCCATTGCCACAATGGTCATGGGCTGCTTGCATTGTGGGTGCCACACACATATATGTGTGGCACATGTGCTAGGGGTCACATTGTATGTTGAAAGTCATGTTCGGTGTTGTAGGCATTTGACACAGCCTACACACGCTTGTCATGGTGGTGGGGGGATGTCTTAATCTTGCATTCCCTAGGTTGTGGTGTGCTTGTTGTGTCATGCATTGTCCATCCTATGAGTGGGGGTGGTAGTAGTGGTAGGCATCCAGCCCCCCTGGGTGAGGGTGGTAGTAGTGGTAGGCATCCTGCCCCCCTGGGTGAGGGTGGTAGTAGTGGTGGGCATCCTGCCCCCGTGGGTGAGGGTGGTAGTAGTGGTGGGCATCCTGCCCCCTGGCTAAGGGTGGTAGTAGTGGTGGGCATCCTGCCCCCTGGCTAAGGGTGGTAGTAGTGGTAGGCATCCTGCCCCCCGTGGGTGAGGGTGGTAGTAGTGGTGGGCATCCTGCCCCCTGGCTAAGGGTGGTAGTAGTGGTAGGCATCCAGCCCCCCTGGGTTGGGGTGGTAGTAGTGGTAGGCATCCAGCCCCCCTGGCTAAGGGTGGTAGTAGTGGTGGGCATCCTGCCCCCTGGCTGAGGGTGGTAGTAGTGGTAGGCATCCTGCCCCCTGGCTAAGGGTGGTAGTAGTGGTAGGCATCCTGCCCCCCTGGCTGAGGGTGGTAGTAGTGGTAGGCATCCTGCCCCCCTGGGTGAGGGTGGTAGTAGTGGTAGGCATCCAGC
This sequence comes from Calotriton arnoldi, assembly GCA_963921515.1. NCBI lineage: Eukaryota > Metazoa > Chordata > Amphibia > Caudata > Salamandridae > Calotriton > Calotriton arnoldi. Next base: position 2,780 of record CAWUFW010029332.1, on the reverse strand, counting down.
CCCCCTGGGTGAGGGTGGTAGTAGTGGTGGGCATCCTGCCCCCTGGCTAAGGGTGGTAGTAGTGGTAGGCATCCAGCCCCCCTGGCTAAGGGTGGTAGTAGTGGTAGGCATCCAGCCCCCCTGGGTTGAGGGTGGTAGTAGTGGTAGGCATCCTGCCCCCTGGCTAAGGGTGGTAGTAGTGGTAGGCATCCTGCCACCCTGGCTAAGGGTGGTAGTAGTGGTAGGCATCCTGCCCCCCTGGGTGAGGGTGGTAGTAGTGGTGGGCATCCTGCCCCCCTGGCTAAGGGTGGTAGTAGTGGTAGGCATCCAGCCCCCCTGGGTTGAGGGTGGTAGTAGTGGTAGGCATCCTGCCCCCTGGCTAAGGGTGGTAGTAGTGGTAGGCATCCTGCCCCCTGGCTAAGGGTGGTAGTAGTGGTAGGCATCCTGCCCCCCTGGCTAAGGGTGGTAGTAGTGGTAGGCATCCTGCCCCCCTGGCTAAGGGTGGTAGTAGTGGTAGGCATCCTGCCACCCTGGCTAAGGGTGGTAGTAGTGGTGGGCATCCTGCCCCCTGGCTAAGGGTGGTAGTAGTGGTGGGCATCCTGCCCCCTGGCTAAGGGTGGTAGTAGTGGTAGGCATCCTGCCACCCTGGCTAAGGGTGGTAGTAGTGGTAGGCATCCTGCCACCCCTGGGTGAGGGTGGTAGTAGTGGTGGGCATCCAGCCCCCTGGCTGAGGGTGGTAGTAGTGGTGGGCATCCTGCCACCCCTGGCTGAGGGTGGTAGTAGTGGTAGGCATCCAGCCCCCCTGGCTAAGGGTGGTAGTAGTGGTGGGCATCCTGCCCCCCTGGCTAAGGGTGGTAGTAGTGGTAGGCATCCAGCCCCCCTGGGTAAGGGTGGTAGTAGTGGTAGGCATCCTGCCCCCTGGCTGAGGGTGGTAGTAGTGGTGGGCATCCTGCCCCCTGGCTAAGGGTGGTAGTAGTGGTAGGCATCCAGCCCCCTGGGTTGGGGTGGTAGTAGTGGTAGGCATCCTGCCCCCCTGGCTAAGGGTGGTAGTAGTGGTGGGCATCCTGCCCCCCTGGGTGAGGGTGGTAGTAGTGGTAGGCATCCTGCCCCCTGGCTAAGGGTGGTAGTAGTGGTAGGCATCCTGCCCCCCTGGGTGAGGGTGGTAGTAGTGGTAGGCATCCTGCCCCCTGGCTAAGGGTGGTAGTAGTGGTAGGCATCCAGCCCCCCTGGGTGAGGGTGGTAGTAGTGGTGGGCATCCTGCCCCCTGGCTAAGGGTGGTAGTAGTGGTAGGCATCCTGCCCCCCTGGCTAAGGGTGGTAGTAGTGGTAGGCATCCTGCCACCCTGGGTGAGGGTGGTAGTAGTGGTAGGCATCCAGCCCCCCTGGGTGAGGGTGGTAGTAGTGGTGGGCATCCTGCCCCCTGGCTAAGGGTGGTAGTAGTGGTAGGCATCCTGCCACCCTGGCTAAGGGTGGTAGTAGTGGTAGGCATCCTGCCACCCTGGCTAAGGGTGGTAGTAGTGGTAGGCATCCTGCCACCCTGGGTGAGGGTGGTAGTAGTGGTGGGCATCCTGCCCCCCTGGCTAGAGGTGGTAGTAGTGGTAGGCATCCAGCCCCCCTGGCTAAGGGTGGTAGTAGTGGTGGGCATCCTGCCCCCCTGGCTAAGGGTGGTAGTAGTGGTAGGCATCCTGCCCCCTGGCTAAGGGTGGTAGTAGTGGTAGGCATCCTGCCCCCCTGGGTGAGGGTGGTAGTAGTGGTAGGCATCCAGCCCCCCTGGGTGAGGGTGGTAGTAGTGGTGGGCATCCTGCCCCCCTGGGTGAGGGTGGTAGTAGTGGTAGGCATCCAGCCCCCCTGGGTGAGGGTGGTAGTAGTGGTGGGCATCCTGCCCCCTGGCTAAGGGTGGTAGTAGTGGTGGGCATCCTGCCCCCTGGCTAAGGGTGGTAGTAGTGGTAGGCATCCTGCCCGCCCTGGGTGAGGGTGGTAGTAGTGGTAGGCATCCTGCCCCCTGGCTAAGGGTGGTAGTGGTGGTGGGCATCTGGCACCCCCTGGCTAAGGGTGGTTGTGGTGGTTGGCATCCAGCCCCCCTGGGTTGGGGTGGTGGCGCGCATTCAGGCCCCTGTGTGCATATGTGGCATTGGTGATGGGCATCCCGCCCCTATGGTGCTGCTGTTGCAAGTATATTCAGATTCCCAGTGTATGTGTGTGATGTGTCGTGTACGTGTTGTATGTGTTTTGTGGTTGGTGTCTGACTTACCTTCTGCGCCGTACGCGTCCGTGCCTGTTCCGGTAGTAGATGTAGAATATTGGTATGATCGGGACGAAGGGATTCATGGTTGGTTCGTGTCGTTCGTCCTTCTCGTTGCTTCGCGTCGTCCTCGTCGCTTGGCTTCGTCCTCGTCGCTTCGCTTCGTCCTCGTCGCTTCGCGTCGTCCTCGTCTGTGCTGTGTTCGTCTCGTAGCCGTGGATCGTGTTGTGGCGCGATTCGGAGCTTATGTGCGCCTCTCCCGGATGCTTTGACGTGCCGTGCGTAGCGACGGGTTCGGCGCGTACGGAAAGCGCATCGTGCTTGTCCGGCCGGACGGGGCTGCATTTTCCCTTCCGTGCGACTCGATTCGGCGTTTCCGGATTCGCCTCGGTCGGAGAACAGGACCTGGTTTGGGTGAGTACGGCTCGGCCGGAATTTTTGCTGTTGTGCGCATCGTACTTGCTCGTTCGGTGTGCTGTACGGATCGGTCGGGAAACTGGCTTTCGCATGGCTTTTTCCCGACCGAATGGTATTGGGTGCGCCTCCGACCGAGATCGGAA
>CAWUFW010029331.1:0-19314 GCA_963921515.1 Calotriton arnoldi | reverse complement strand
ATTGACAAAACCAACCTGTGCCATACATTGGGATGCGATCTCCTGTCCCTGCTGAACGTAAGTTACCGACTGACTTACCGCATCACATTGTTCAGCTGCGTCATGCCCGTCTTCTACTGTCGGAGGTGTCCCTACCAGCATCCCGTCGAGATATGCCTCTCCAACCCGGCATGTCTGAAGGCGGACCTGCTACCACTACTCCTCCCTCTGGACGCACACGACAGGGCCTGCTCTGCCTATGGGGGCATGGCGTATGTGGCCAACATCGCACCCGCACTGAAATGGGACCACTGTGCCTCCACACGACGGATCATCGATAACAGCTACTTCGAATGTCACCCAGCATGCCCCATCATGGTCCTCCAAGGGACAACCTACGAACAACACCTTGACAGCCACCATCCGCTTCATTGGCTGTCAAACATGTACACCACCAATGACATGGAAGCCCTGCTGGACGGCATCGCATACCTGACAACCTGTAAATACGTCGGACCACAACGCAGGTTCCCCGAGTGACCTATGATGTCCAACCCCGCACCCATGCTTAGCTTCCGCACGGACTGGCCAGTCACCACCACAACAGCCATACCAAACGACCGGCAACTGTAACCACACCATCAACGACATCGCCATGACATCGGATATGACCGGGACATGCACACTGTTCCCCATCACATCCAGGAACACCGCATGCATCGTGGGAGGCAGTGGCATGGGCTCTGTGTATCGCACCCACATGGACGGAACTGCACGAACAACCAGGACACGACATGGATCCAGCGCCCATGGACACACACACCGCTCAGTGGACATGAATAGGTCGCCTGGAGTCTGTGGGTGCTGCACCCCTCCCACCCCCGCCCCGGGAATCCCATACCAGGACCTTTGCATGGACGACAAGTGCATACAACAACAACACGACCCCAGTGACTGTGACATGTCCAGTAACCACCACAGTGCAACTACAAGTGGCACGCCGCTGCATGCACGCAAGCACATACCCTGATGTCATCTCACATGCACGCGTGCATGAGGAACAACCGCAGCAAACCTGTCACATGGAACTGAGATGGACTGTGCCCATGATGCCAAGCGGTCTGGTAGGCTACATGTATACCGTCTGTGTCAAAGTCCGCAGCTCCGCAGCTATACGTAAATGTACATTAGCACAGCCTTGGCCAAGCAGATGTCACTCTGAAGCCCACATCCCACATGCAACAGCCAATCACATGTAACCCCACACCCTATCCCATTTGCAATCATGCTCAGTATATCCTCAACATGTATTCCGCTGCCAGTAGTGTCCACTATACTGCATCACAGAGGACAGAAGACTCAATATAATGTTTGAAACCAAAACTGTCTCCGCTGACTCATTTCACAAGTACGAATGAGAGAGGATGAGAGTATGTGAAGTACACGGCAGTCGTGACATGACCATGTAGTCCACTGGTATTGGATGTCAACGCAAATGAGTAGCACTACTGTGGAAGACACACATGTGTCGTGTGAAGTCGTATGGACGCAGTGCTCAGGTGGGTGGGTGCGACGGGTAGATGCGCACATGCCAAGTTGGAGCACGCCGTGTTGGGAGGGCTCATGAACAGTACACCACCGCTTCCCTGGGCATTGTGAGAGGACACCTGTCGGGGGGAGTGAACACGTGTGTGCACAGCAGCCGGGCACACGTACAAAGCGGTACCAGGCGCACCTCAGCCCACCCTCTGTGGACAAGCTGGATCCTGTTGTGCGCCCGCCATGCCCCTGACAAGGCACACACAGCCCCAGTCGACCAGGTGTAACCCCAACATAGTCAATCCGCACAGGCGATACAGGGCACGGGATGGCAGTGGAGCATGGTGTGTGAGAGGTCTCCTCGCGCTCCTCCTGGTCATATCACGCAGGCAATAGAACCTCAACGTCTAGCATGGCACAAGTCAGATGGAAGTGTAGGGGGACGCACCACAGCACGAGCAGCACTGACATCACGGGAGGTGGCTCGCACCATCCCATCCATTGCCCATCATACCAACCACGCCACATGCCATTGCGACTAAGTGCAAGCGCGTGCGCCACCACCCCCGAGCCCTCCCCAGAGAGGCCAAAGAGTGAATGTGTGGGCCATCAGCCACAGACGGACGCGGCCTGGCCGCAAGGGCAGCCACAGCCACTGGGTGTCGCAGGTGGCGGATCCGGAAGGCGAAGACTGTGATGCATAGTCCATGCAGGCCGGGTCACCATTTGGGGCACCACGCAGGTGGACGGCGTCCCGCGACACATTATACCCTGAGACAGCCCACTCGTGCAACTGGACCCACACATACACTCCTTGCCCTCTCTGGTGCGAGCTTGGGGCTGCCTGTGCAAGCGCTAGCCTCGCAGGTGAGCATGCATATTGGGGGAGCGAGGGGAGGACATGAGGGCTGGGGCGAAGATGACTGTATCACTGTCAGTTAGTACAAGGGATGACCCAGATGTGGAAAGGAAGAGACGTGTCCCGTGTGTACTGCAACTAGTCGCCAATACAACTACCCCCCATGTCCGGAATGTAAGCCCGCACCTAGGCCCGCCCATCCGCCACATCGAACATACCACCAGCACGACAACCTTCCCATTCGAAACACTGACTGGGGGTGGCGACCAGTGTACAATCATGTGTAGCCTACCCACGCGTACATGTGGGCCCTCCATGATCCATGTCACCTGCGGCAAAGTCATGACATGCGCAATGAGGGAAGTGAGGAGAGCTGCCCGCCCCACGCGCAGAAGGTGCATCAGCTCCACAGACCCAGCAGCGAGTCCAGCAGGGGTCACATGTGCAGGGGCAGCTGTGCCTGGTGTGAAGGCACATGCATATAGACAGCACATCGACCAATGTGTAGTCTGCCCACATCTACAGTCCATCATCATGCGGACATAGGAATTGAACACAGGGCAACACATCTTAGTGGGTGCACCCACCGTGACCAACAATGCGCAATCATCGACGTACCCGCCCTGTGCATGGCCCCCCACCCAACGGCGGCACATCCAGTGCCACCATCCCACACACACAAGCCTTCCACGGAACATGCTGTGTCCAATGGTCAGTACAGAGTCAGCGCCCATCTGGTGGATCCTGAACAGGAGACACATGCACACACATGCCAGCTCCCACTATGTACGACTGCCACCTGGCACGTGCAATGTAACCTCTCACCTGTGACGTGTGACTGCAAGCACACAGCCGTCTTGGCATGGGGCTGTCAATGTGGACACCTGTCAATGTTTCGGGAGGTGTGATCCGTACAGTGCTGTACATAGGGTGCAGTGCTGACACCTACTACTGTCTCATATCCCCTCGTGCCACAGGTCCCACTTGTTTTGGCCGCTCAGCCTGTGCCCACATCGTCGTCGTCGTGTGCCATACTCATCCAGCCGCGGAAGCAGTTCCATGCTCAGCAGACATTCATGTTGCCGTGGCGTTGCCGCTTGACGGATATGCAGTCAGTCCCCATCAGCACGCCCCGCAAGTCATTGGGGCCTGGATCCCCATGTGCATGCACATGGCAGTGGTTTGTATCACTAGCCATTGCCATTGTTGGGAGACCTGTGTAAGTGTATTGTGGCCGTGCCGTCCCAGCTTGACAGCTGGGCTGTGGCTCCTGTGCTTACTCAGTCATGTCAGTGATGTGTATGCGAAATTGCTATGTGTCGTGTTGCTTTGACATGTGTCCTCTGCCATTGTCCCTAGGCGGAGACCGAACATTGACCGCCCATACCAATTGCTGGCGGACATGGACGATACAGAGGTTATTAGGAAGTTTCGGCTGGACAGGCCAACCCTGCATCGACTGTGTGCCATGTTAGAACCCCATCTCCGTCCCCCAGGGTGTATCCGACTGCTGTCACCCCCACGGCTAAGGTGATGGCCGCCATGCATTTCTTCGCCACTGGGTCATTCCAGCACACAGTGGGCATTGGAGGAGGGATGTCCCAGCCCATGTTCAGCAAGGTGCTGAGGGATGTACTGGCAGCCATGATGCTGTACCGGAACAGGTACATCCGCTTCCCCAGGGCTCGTGAATTGGCGGCAGTGAAGGGTGCATTCTATGCCCTTGGCAGAATCCCACACGTCGTTGGAGCCATTGACTGCACACATGTCGGCCTTGTTCCACCACAGGCCACTGAGCACCTGTACCGCAACAGGAAGCACACGCACTCCCTGAATGTGCAAGTGGTGTGCCTTGCGGACATGGTGATCACCCACGTGTGTGCAAAGTTCCCAGGCTCGGCCCATGACGCACACATAATGCGCAACAGCATCTTGCCACGACTGATGTCCAATATGCAACAGGATCGTGCCTGTATTGTCGGTGAGTATGTGGAGTGGTGTAGCGTGCTGGCTGTGCGATGCTGTCCCCTGTCCAGTTGGATTAGCAACGGTTCTCTGTGTCCCTCACACCCAGGTGACTCTGCGTATCCGAATGGGGCATGGCTGCTCAGTCCATTGAGGAATCCTCGCACCCCAGCAGACGATCGCTACAATGAGGCACATGGGAGGACCAGACGTGTGGTCGAGCGTACCTTTGGCCTCCTCAAGTCCAGGTTCAGGTGCCTGGACCGCACCGAGGGTGCGCTGGCGTACTCCCCACAGAAGGTGTGCCAGATAGTGGTGGCGTGCTGCATGCTGCACAATCTGGCCATTCGGAAGCAGATCCCCCTCATCGTGGATGACGGAGATCAACCAGGGCCCCAGCCCGCAGACCAGGACAGCTCGAGTGAGGAGGACAGCGGAGAGGAGGAAGCTGGTAATGTGCGGCAGCAGCTCATCGCCCGCTACTTCACTTGACGGTGAGTGTCCATGTACGACGGCTGATGTGGCTGTATCTGTGCAGGTGTGTGTGTGCTGTGTCAGGGTGGCCGTTTGTTCACTGCGTGCTGTGTGTCAACGCTCCATGGCCAGGGTAGTATGCCACTGTTGGTGGCTGTGGCATTGTGCCCTATTGCTCTGTGCGATGTGTGTACATTGCTTGTAGTTGTTGACATGTACTGTGTGATGGGTGTGTGACACACTCATTGAATGTGCTCCTGTTCTGTCTCCCACCCCTAGGTCCCTACAGGCCCTCCGGATTCAAATGCCATGCCACGCATCAGGTGCCTTTCCGCCCAAGGTGGCCGTTGTATTCCGTACAAATAAGACACAGGGCACAAACAGCAGTTAGTGAAAAAGGTGCATTTATTACAAACTGTGACATGTGATTGTGTGTAAGGTGATGACAAAAGTGGTGCGTGCAGTGACAATGAGCTGTCGGTCATGGCTGCGTGATGATCAGGGTGTACCCACTGGTTCTATGTCCATAGTCCAACACACACATGCCATCCAGATGGCTGTGTGAGTGGGATCGTAGTCCAAGTCAATGCAGTGGCTGGTCAAGGAAGGCTGGCGGAAGGCTGGCTGGCTGCCTCACTTGCGACTGGAGCGTGCGAAGTCCTCCCGGGAGATCTGTTTCCTCTTCGGACGGCCCCTTCCACGTTTGCGAGGGGGGTGCCTGCTTGCGACATGCTGGTGGTTGAGGTGTGATCACTGGCTGTGGACGCAGGGGAACTGGACACTGCTGCTCCACCCTGCGCCCCGGCAGGTGGTGGCGGAGGGGAGCTGCTGTCCCTGGCTGTGACCTCACCGCCACCACCAGCTGTCCCATGAGGTCCACGATTTGGCCCATACGGGCGTCCATGGACCTCAGCACCCCCAGCACCTCACGCGTGTCTGAGGCAGACCGGACCCATTGTCCTTGGGCCTCTTCATAGGCCCCAAGGACTCTGGCCATGTGAGGCAGGGCATGGCTCCCAGGGAGGCTGGCGTTTCCCTGACCCTGCTCCTCCTACCAGTCCTGCTGCCACCGGCCTGCCCACTAGCCACATTGCTCACCACGGTCCTCGCTGTGGCTCCCAGGGTGGATCCAGTCGTCCGGGCCACCACCTGCGCTGGGGCTGGTGCCAGCGAAGACGTGGCGGTGGTGGCGGCGGTGGTGGTCGGTGCGGCGATGGTGGCGGTTGCGGCAGTGGTAGTGGCCACAATGACCGTGGGTGTGGCCGCAACGACAGTGGCAGCAGGGGGCTGTGGAATGTTCAGCAGCCCTGGATGATGGGTTGGTGGGTAGGAGGGGTCCTCGGGAGCGGCTGGGCCCTGCCACACCAGATGGGCCTGCTTGGTTGTCCGTGTCCGAAGAGGAGGACAGATCCTCCAGATCCGTGTGTCCTCGTTGGGGGCTTGTAGGCTGGCTGTGCTGGCTGCTGGCTCCATCCCCAGCATCCAGCAGTTCGTCACCTGTGGAGAGAATGAGATTTGTTATTGTGTTGCACCTGGCGAAGTATGTATTTGTCGTCTGACATTGACAGTTCGTGCAATCTCGTACATGGGTTTCCCGGACGCGTGTGTGTGGCTGTAGCATCTGTAGTTGTGTGTGCTTGGCAATGGGACTGTGTGCTGTGCACATGTGGCATGGGACGGATTGGCCATGCCGATGGGTGTGTTGCTGTGCCCCTACTTATTGTGACTCTGGTGTATGCGGGCTCCTGGCCCATCCTGGGTCTGGTTTGTACTTTGCTTTTGGGGTTCAAATGGAACGCTTAGGAACGCATATGGCAACATGGGGGCCATGCCCCAGATTCGCATTTGGGAGGGGATATGCTTTTGGGGTTCAAATGGAACGCTTAGGAACGCATATGGCAACATGGGGGCCATGCCCCAGATTCGCATTTGGGAGGGAATATGCTTTTGGGGTTCAAATGGAACGCTTAGGAACGCATATGGCAACATGGGGGCCATGCCCCAGATTCGCATTTGGGATGGAATATGCTTTTGGGGTTCAAATGGAACGCTTAGGAACGCATATGGCAACATGGGGGCCATGCCCCAGATTCGCATTTGGGAGGGATATGCTTTGGGGTTCAAATGGAACGCTTAGGAACGCTTATGGCAACATGGGGGCCATGCCCCAGATTCGCATTTGGGAGGGGATATGCTTTTGGGGTTCAAATGGAACGCTTAGGAACGCATATGGCAACATGGGGGCCATGCCCCAGATTCGCATTTGGGATGGAATATGCTTTGGGGTTCAAATGGAACGCTTAGGAACGCATATGGCAACATGGGGGCCATGCCCCAGATTCGCATTTGGGATGGGATATGCTTTTGGGGTTCAAATGGAACAGCTTAGGAACGCATATGGCAACATGGGGGCCATGCCCCAGATTCGCATTTGGGAGGGGATATGCTTTTGGGGTTCAAATGGAACGCTTAGGAACGCATATGGCAACATGGGGGCCATGCCCCAGATTCGCATTTGGGATGGAATATGCTTTTGGGGTTCAAATGGAACGCTTAGGAACGCATATGGCAACATGGGGGCCATGCCCCAGATTCGCATTTGGGAGGGGATATGCTTTTGGGGTTCAAATGGAACGCTTAGGAACGCATATGGCAACATGGGGGCCATGCCCCAGATTCGCATTTGGGAGGGAATATGCTTTTGGGGTACATGCTGTGAGCCATGGGTGCCGAACGTGACATGTGTTGTGGCAGCATGACAGTGCATGGTTTGAGGTGTGTGCATGCTTGACATGGCCTGCATATTTGCTGTCTGTTGTGATTACTGGACATGGCATTGGACGCATCGTTATGAGTGAGTGATGGTTGTGTGCCAGCCAACGTATTGCAGTTGTCCCATCTCCTTGGTGTGCGTGCTGCCCTGTGCCATGTGCATCACTGCAGTGCTCGGGGGGTGTGGCCCATGTTGTGTGTTGTTGCTCACAGTGTGTCGTGCACTTCATTGACTTCTGGCACATGGTTGGTCATGGGCATGTATCTTAGCGTGACTGCTGTATGTGTGGCAGCTGTGCGGATGACATGCCTTTCATGAGACTGGGGCTGACGGATGGGATGGATGGTATGTTGTTTGTGCATGGTGTGTCTGTGTGTTTGATGGGTTCAGTGGTGTTCGTGTGCATTTATGTTGTTCCGCTCTGTTGCGTCTAGTGTTGTTTGTCTTACATAGGCATAGTTGTGGGGTGTGTGGTTGACAGGCAGTAGGGGCTACATGGACAGGACTTCAATGGTGTTTCGGTTGTGTGTGATGAGTTGCACAGTGGCTGCCGTGTGGTACTATATTCAGTGTGGCTTGTGCATGCAGACGTGGCTCCTTGGGTGTTGCTATGTCTGTGATGGGTCATGTGGGGTGTGAGTCTGTTGTTCATGTCCGTGTGCACATTGTTCACTTGTTCGTGACGGTGGGCGGTGCTGCGTGTTCGTCTGCTACGTGACATGTCCCATGTGTTGGTCGTGTTATGGTCCTCATGCCTCCAGTAATCCAGCCCTGTCCAGTTTCCCACCTGCAAGTTGTTCGTGCGTGCACTGTACTGGATGCCACATGGCTCTAAGCTGGGGGTGCTCCATGTTGCAGGTCTGTGGGGGTGGGAGGGTGTTGTGGGTCGTGGGGGTGGCTGGATACCCACTGACACCGATTGCTGTGGACCGTGATGTCTGCCTTTCGGCTGTCGTTGTGCACTGCGGTGGCTGACACGTGGCTGTGGGGTGTGGGGGATGCTCCTCCTTGCTGTGCTGTGGGACTGGGGCCTGGTGTGTGTTGTACTTGGGCTGTCCACCCTCCCACCCACTGCACTTTGTGTTCCTGCCACTTACCTGTTACTTGTCGGTTAGTGCAGCTGTGGCGGACACATGGGTGTGGTGGGTGCTCGTTGTGGCGCTTCTGGCATATTTGGGGACCTGTTGGTGGTTACGTGGCTGGCTTAGTGTACACATGTCCCCACGCATCTTACAGTTGTTCTGTTTGGGCTGTGTGTGGTAGTGTCTGTTGCATGTGTGTGTGATGTGTTGTGTATTGTGTGCTGGACATGGGGGTGTTTGTCCCTGGGAGCTGTGGCATGGTGGTAGTGCATGTGAGTACATAGCGGTGTGCTGGTATACATTAGTTTGTACTTACCAGCCTCCACTCCCCTGCTAATCCGGCGAGGATCTCCGGATGGATTACGACTCGCACCTTCTCCTCCCACGCTTTGAAGGTCTTAAAGAGCGCGGGATTCCCTCCGCCAGTGACGGCAGCCAGCTCTCTGTTTTTGCCCTCCTTCTTCTTGACCAGGCTCTTTACGTCATTCCAACGTTTGTTAATCTCGACTCTGTTCCTGGGCAGGGTCCCGACTGCATTGACCTGGTCTACGATCCGGTTCCACATTCTGTTTCTGGTGGCTAGTGGTGTGTGCTGGACCATGTTCCCATAGATTTGTGGGTACACCTTGATGATCTCGTCGACCATGACCGTCAGCTCCATGGGCGTGAACTTGGGCATTCTTTGTGGTGCCATGATGTTTGTGGTGCTGGTGCGGTGTGTGTTGTGTAATGTGCAGGGGGTTTGTGGTGGTGGTGTTTGGTGGTGGTGGTGGTGGTGGTGGTGGTGGTGGTGGTGGTGGTGTTTGGTGGTGGTGGTGGTGGTGGTGGTAGTGATGTGTGCGTTTCTGTGGTGTGCTGCTGTCCTTGCTGTGTCACTGTGTCCTCTCCTCTCCTCTCTGGTTTGCAATGTAGCAAGGGGTTGTGGTCTGTGGGAGTGCTGCTTTTGTACTCACCTATGTGGGTGTGTCCTCATGGTCTGTTGTTTTCAGGTGTGTTGTGTCTGGGGTTCTGGCCTTTGTATTTTTTGTTTGTCCGGGGGGTGTTTTCGGGATGTGTACTGTGCTTGTGTATTTGTGCGTGCCTTGCTGTGTGGACTTGTTGGCCATGTTGTGTGCTATTGGTTTTGTGTGCGGATGGTTTCTGTGCAGGTACGTTGGCGCCATGGCTTCTGCCGTGTCGATTCTCATCGGCGTTGTTTGCGCTGGCGGGCGGTATATTTGTTGTTTTTCCGCGCTCATGTCGGTGCGATCGTAATTTCACGTGCGGTGTGTCGGCCGTGAGGGCGGGCGGTTTTGTGTTGTCGTGCGTGTTTCCGTCCGTGGCGGGCGGTTTGTCTCCGACTCGGACGTTGGCGGGCGGTATTTTGTGTGCTTTTTCCGCCGATGGCGGTATTCGGTTTGTGTAATCGTAATGGCGTGGTCGGTGTTCAGGCGGTGTGTGCGGGCGGATTTTTGCCGCTTCCATGCCTGGCGGAATTATTTACGCCGGGTATCGTAATGTGCCCCTTAATATTTTAATTTATAATATATTTTTATTTATTTATTAATTTTTATGTTACAGGTGTATGTATATATATATATTTATTTATAATTTTTAATATATTTATAACATTTGAAAATTAATTAAAATTATTATTTAATTTTTTTAAGTAAATATATATGATCACATTTTATATATGTATGTTTAATTTTTTTAATTACATTTATTTATTATAATTGTTAACATTTACAAATAAATCTAAATAATTTTTTTAAAGTTACATTTATTATTTAATTTATTTTACATTATTTTTTATACATATAAAAACGATATTTTGTACATGATATTTTTGACAACGATATTTTTTTCCCAATATTTTTGTACTTACCATTTTGAAGATTGGAAGTCGATATTATTGACAACGATATTTATGTCCCGATATTTGTGTAACACGATATTGTTGTCGATATTCTGTCAGTGATCCCCTCTAGGCCAGGGGATGCATGCAGGGGGCATATGTTGTGCCCCCCTGTGTACATGCACCCCCAGTTCTGTGCTTTGGTGGTCTCACGGCGGTGCCTTTCTAAGGCTCACATAAGATCCTTAGAATGGCACTGCCGTGGAGCCACCAAAGCACCGACTGCCAGACCAGGTAAAGTGCTCCTAATCTGGCGGGCAGTGTGTGGACGAGTTTGGCAGTCTCCCAGCGTGGCACTGGCGTGGCGGCCCACTGGGAGACTGCCAAACTCGTAATCAGGCCCAAAGTCTGTTTTGTGATGAAAAGAATTGAACAGTGGTAGCAGAGAAAAGAGCGGGGCTTAGGGCAAACAGACCCGACCTGCCTTAACCTTATGATGGCCTTGCATTTAACTGACCAACTTTTAATTCTCTTTTAATTGAGCAGTCTGTTCTCTTTCCATTGAGTTTTTAATTGATGTATTTTTGGTACAGAGTGAACACAGATAACGTTCTGCATTATCTGTAAATCGTTGTTTTGCTGTTTTTGTCCGCAATAATTTATTAACTCTTTGGGCCCGATTCTGATGCGGGTTGGAAAAGCTTCCCGACGAGGACCTGATTCTGATGCGGTTAGGAAGGCCTCCTAACGGCATTTGCTCCTTCCAAATCGGATCGGGAACGTGTCTTCCCGACCGAGGGCCCAATTCTGATGCGGTTAGGAACAAATGTTCCCATTGAAGTCAATGGGAGTTCAACCAAATCGTATCTGGAAGCATCCGGATGCATCCTACTCCGCCGGTCGGACTTTCCCGATCCGAGTGGGTCGGACACCATTTCCCAACCGATTCGGTCGGGAAGTTTTTCCAACCCGCATCAGAATCGGGCCCTTTGTTTTCTTACCAATATATGTTTTCTTCAATTTCTTCTGCTCTTTTTGCACTATACCCAAGCATTCTCCATTGATGACTTACCAAAGTGTTTTTTCTGGCATCTACATTTTTATTTGTGCATTCGGTTCTCCTGCCCTCATTATTTTTTTAAAACCATGTGGACACTTACTGGACAAACTTACATCATGTGTCCTTTCGGTGACCTCTGCTTTTGATTCGAACAACTCCATCCACAGCAGTCGGAGGTTCAGCCTGAATGCATCCTAATATGGTGACTGGAAGACCAGCTACTCAGAGGTCTTTTTGGCACCACCGACGCAGCGGTGCGGCAGTCCATCTGACAAACTTGTAATCGGCCCCTAACTCCCCAGACAAATACATGTATTATTAATGTAAAAAGAATATTACACATGTAAAATGTGTCACAAAATGTTGTAAAAATGTTTAAAAATTATTTAGTATAAATTAAATAGTAGTATAAAAATATACAATTACTTAGGGGCCGATTATGATGGCGGGCGGACTTTGTCCACCCGCCATCGCCCCGGTAAATGGGACCGCCCGCTATGTGTGCAGCGGTCCCGCACATGTGATTAGGATGCCACCGCCACAGTGGCGGTGGCATCCCCATTTCCAGTATTGTGGCGGGCGGTGCTCACAACACCGCCCGCCACAGTGCTGGAAATGCATGTTGTGCATCTGCATGCACAACGTGACAGGCACCGCGCGGTGCCTGCCACCTTGTGCATGCAGATGCAGGGGGTACCATGTGCAGCCCCCCCAACACCCTGGGGGCCCGCAACGGGCCCCCAACAGCAAGACCGCGAGCCTTTCCATGGCGGCGACGCCACCATGGAAAGGCTCATCTCCGCCGGCATCATAATATGGATGGCGGTGTTTTGCAGACACCGCCACCATATTAAACCCTTTCCGCCCGGTCGACTGTTCGGCCGGGCGGAAACATGCGGACGGTCTTACCGTCTGCCGGGCTCCCTCCGCCATGGTAATATGGCGGGGGGAATGTGTTGGCGGACGGGCGATTATGGCGGGCGGATCGCCACCGCCATGCGGGCGGTGGCGATCCGCCCGACATCGTAATCGACCCCTAAATTTATACTTAAAAGCGTATGTTAAAATGATGTTAAAAATATGCAAATGAAACAATTTACAAAAAGATAAAAAATGTTAAGGAATAAAACAACTTGGAAAATGTGCAACATACAATACTATGTAAATATGATTCAAATTGTTTATTTAATAATAAAAATGGAATAAAAACTTTTATAAAAATATAAATGTTTTTACATAGAAATATGTTTAAAAATGTAAAAATATACATTAAACGGAAACATTTTTTTATCACGTCTTTAAAGTACGCAAATACATAAAAATTTATGTTATTTATTACAATTATATATCTAACTGCATTTTTAATCATGATTCTAAATGCCATTAATACTTATGAAATAACATAAACTGCTCTTACTACATAGAAATACAATGAAAAAAAATGTTTCACACTAAGGGGCCCATTACGATGGCGGGCGGAGACACTACCGCCGTGCTGACGGAGGCAGAAACCGCCATTTACCGTCCGCCATCAACTGCACACACGTCCGCCAAATTAGGATGTGAAAAGCCAGGCAAATACCACCCGTAAGGCCGCGACGCCGCTCGCCATCAAAGTGCGCCCGTCTACGTAGCGGCGCACGCAAACGGAGACACACCGTCCGACGAAATGACGTACCGCCCGGCGTACAAATTACGATGACACAAACAAACAGCCCCACCAGCAAAGAGACACCGCAGAAGAACAGGAGGCGGAAACCACATTGCTGACCACAGAAACACCAACCCGGCCTACTCCGACATGAATCCTGCTCTCCAGGCCATCCCAATGCTGTACCTGATGCAGCACCTAGGAGTGAATGCGCAAAGACGACGCAGGTAGGCAGACACACAACAAGGGCACGCAAACACCGCACACAATGCAAGGCCGGAAAAACTGTACATGGCCCCCCCAGACACCCCTGTGGGGACAGGACACAACCAACACTGTACCCACACATTTCCCACCTGTAAAATAAAAACAACTCACAACATCCTGGGCACCCACTACCCGGGACCAGGAGGCGACGTCCCCGTAACGGCACCGCAGCGCAGCGGCGACGACGCACGTACACATGCGCACAACGCAGAGCCCAAACGACAGCGCCACGCATGGCCTGCACACAAACACCACAGGGCCACAACTACACACACCACACACCAGCCCCACCCTGAAGGCACATGTCACGTGGCCCTCCTGCATCAATCATGTCCACAAACGACAACTCACAGTTGTCAACCTGTAGTCACACAAGTGTCCCGAACAGGGGAGGAAAGTGACGTCGAAATAGGACACACACCTGTGTGCAAAACATGGAGAAGCACACCCCGGATGCCACATAACAGCGCAAACAATGGACATTGTCCGCAAAAGGCACGCCAGTCTCATCCAAAAATACCTATACCATCCTGCACGCAATAACAAGCCATGCAATGTACAAAAGAGAAAAACCCTGCTGCCTGAGAACAGGTGTTCACAATCACAACGCCCACACACAAGTCTCAATGTACAGCGGAGACGAACTGTCCCGCCCACACACGGGAGAGCAGATAGCATTGAATGTCTTTCCATTCCTACACTTAAATCACATTGCAACAAATTCTGCAGGAGAATGGAGCCATTGTACCAACCAGAAGCCAAACATAGCCATGCTGAGTAAACCTTCCACTGGCAGATAACGCCTAACATGAAAGAAAGATAATACCACAAAATACAATTATACCACTGCACCTTCTGGCTCAAATGCAAGTAATCAGGAAAGAGACAGACACCACTGGCCTTGACCATTCATAGGAGCATGTGGGATGAGGGCCTGTGTCCTCCTCCCAAGCTATACCCCAAGTCCTGCCGCCTAACATCCATTCCAGAATACCCAGCAACGTCGGAGGTTGCACTAAGCAGACAGCTCAGGCAGCCGGAGCATGCCATCACATCACCCTGCAGCAAAATGGCTGTTGCACCAGTGCTCCACACCTACGCCAGACAGATGCAGCTGTACAGTGATAGCTTGCTACAGATAGTGGGCTGTGCAAATCTGGCTATGCTGAATGTAAGTTAATGAGTGACTTACCGCATTGAAATGTTCAGCTGCGTCATCTCCGTGTTCTACTGTCGGAGGTGGCCGTACCACTGGCCTGTGGATTTATGTCTCTCCGACCCGGCATGTCCAAATGCGGACTTGGTACACCTGTTTGCACCCCTGGACGCCCACGACAGGAACTGTTCAGCGTATGGGGGCATGGCGTTTGTGGCTGCAATCGGACACACACTGCAATGGGACCAGTGTGCCTCCACACAACGTATGCTGGATTACAGTTTCATCGAATGTCATCCGACATGTCCCATCAGGCTACTACAAGGGACAACTGACGATGAACACGTTGCAACCCACCATCCGCTCCATTGGATGTCATCCATGAATACCACCAATGCGAGGGATGCCCTGCTGGAAGGTATCGCATACCTGACAACTTGTCAATTCATGGGTCCCCAAATCAATACCCACAATTGAACATTCATGTTCAACACCGTACCAATGCTTGGCTTCCGCACGCAGTGGGCAGTTAGCTGTGCAACAACTATACCATGCAATCGGCAACAAACACCTTACCATCAACTCCACTGCCATGACACTTGACATTTTCGGGACATGCACCCTGTTCATTACCATATCCCGTGTCCCTGCATGAACAGGGGGAGGCAGAGGTATGGGACTTGTGTACAGTAACCACATGGCCAATACTGCATGAACAACTATGCTACAATATGTATTCTGCGCACCTGAACACATGCTCCTGTCAGTGCATGCTTATCTGTCTGCTGTATTACGTGAGAACTGTCACCTCACCTTCGTCTGTACTTCCGTGCCAGGACATTTGCATGGACAACAAATGCAACACCCTACAACATGGCCCCAGTCATTGTGTCATGTTCAGTAGCCACCATATCGCAACAATATGTGAGACGATGCTGCATGCATGTAGGCTCATGCTCTGATGTCACCTCTGACGCAGGTGTGTCGGAGTCACTATTGTAGTAATCATGTACCATGGGACTGAGATGTAATGTGCCTATGATGTCAAGCTGTCTGGTAGGCAAAATTAACACTGTCCGTGTCAAAGCCCATAGCACTTCAGTAATGAGCAAATGTACTGTAGCATAGCAAGGGAAGGGCATTCGTAACTCCGAAGACTTCATTCCACAATCAACAACTAATCACATCTACCTGTACCCCCTTCTGTATGTGTAATCATGCCAAGTATATCCTCCACATGCATTTCGCTGCCAGTAGTGTCCACATCTTGCATCACAGAGGAAGTAAGTTCCAATACATGCCTCAAAGCAAATATGTGACTCTGGAGAATTATTGATCGTAGATAAGTACGAATGAGAGAGGATGAGAGTGTGTGAAGTACACGGGACTCGTGAGATTACCATGTAGTCAAGTGTCATTGGATGTCAATGCATATGAGTTGCTGCCACAGTGGACACAGTGAAATACCACAGGTCGTGGGCCTTGGCATGTCAGAGTCTGACGTGGCCCAACAGATCATCACATCAACATTGACGGCCTGGTCACTACAAAGCACAGTCCTACATATGTGTACAATTACCTTCACAGTCTGACATCACACTCATCAAGCAAATATAGGAGCCACGCAAGAAGCATGCCATATCAATGCATGACAAAACACACACGACATCAGTGTGGGTGGGCAGGGCTGCACAGTGAGTACGAACCGCCGAAATTCACATACATGCTCAATTATACAAGGCACAATATTGACATTCACACACCCTGCAGACCCACAATGGCCAATACATATCAAGTAGGAGTCATCCTGAACTGCAAGGACACACCCTCACACTGCACACTGTGCAACAGACAATACACACATGTGCTCACATTCACAGACCTGAACAAGGATACAAACACCCACCATGCCCCTGTGTAACACATGTGTGTAGTCGACATTGCCAGACCGCACACACACACCCCAACACCACCCCAAAGTCACACCCTTCACACCACACACACCTACACCTCCCAAATGCACACATTGTAAGTAAGCCATGTGCCCAGACTCTATGTTCATCACAAGATACACATACACCTACACTGCTGGCCAGCCAGAAAGTAAGCTCACACATACCCGCACACTCCGCACATGCAACCTGTCATCCTGTGGCTAGACTCACACCCTGTGCTTTCCTTGCACGCATACATGACACGTATACATCCTCCTCGGGGACCTGAACTTCCACCTCGAGAACAACAAGGACACCAACTCCACCACCCTGATCGACAACCTCGCCACCCTCGGACTCAGACAGCTCGTGACTACACCCACCCACGCCGCCGGCCACACGCTAGACTCCATCTTTTCCGCAAGCCCACACGTCTCCTTCAACCACACCTCCGAACCCCACTGGACTGACCACCACTGCATCCACTTCACCTACAGGAAGCCCACCACGCACCACCGCACCGAACAAATGCCTCGCCGCTGCTGGAGCAGAGTCACCGAAGACCAGCTAACCACAACCCTCGCCCTGAGCCCACCCGCCGAACCCTCCGACCCGACACCGCCGCCCGCAACCTCAGACAGTGGATCGACGACTGCGCCAACACCCTCGCCCCGCTCAAGAATCCGCCCAACAGCCACACCAGCAAGAAAGCCACCTGGTTCACCGAAGACCTCCAGGCCTCCAAACGAACATGCCGAAAACTGGAGAAGATCTGGCTCCACGAACGGACAGCGGACAGCTACGCCGCCCACAAGAGCGCCACCAGCAGTCACCATCACCTCATCAGATCCGCCAAAAGGGCCTCACTCAAAGACCGCCTAGACAACAACGCACACAACAGCAAAGAGCTCTTCAACATCGTGAAGGAACTCTCCAACCCCAGCTCCAACACCAACGACATCCCGCCGTCGCGAGTCCTGTGCGACTCACTGGCCACCTTCTTCCACCGCAAAATCGCCGACATCCATGACAGCTTCAACACCACGACCGCCCCGGCAACCACCGAGTCCACTGCCCCCACAACCACCAACCGCCTGCTCTCCTGGACCAACATCAACGATGAGGACACCAGCGAGATCATGAACACCATCCACTCCGGCTCACCGCTAGACCCGTGTCCTCACCACGTCTTCAACAAAGCCAGTACAGCCATCGCGCCCCATCACCGGAAAATAATCAACCTCTCCTTCGAGACAGCAACCTTCCCGGAAAGCTGGAAGCACGCCGAGATCACCGCCTTACTCAAGAAACCCAAGGCAGACCCCAAGGACCTCAAGAACGTCCGACCCATCTCTCTGCTCCCGTTCCCCGCGAAGGTCACCGAGAAAATCGTCAACAAACAACTGACCCGCTACCTCGAGGAGAACAACATCCTGGACCCTTCCCAGTCCGGCTTCCGCAGCAACCACAGCACCGAAACCGCCCTCATTGCCGCCACCGATGACATCAGGACCCTGCTAGACAACGGAGAAACAGCAGCCCTCATCCTCCTGGACCTATCAGCCGCCTTCGACACGGTCTGCCACCACACACTACGAACACGCCTTCACGACGCCGGGATCCAAGAGAAGGCCCTGGACTGGACCACATCCTTCCTCTCCGGCAGAACACAAAGCGTCCGCCTCGCCCCTTCCGATCCAAAGCCACCAAGATCACCTGCGGCGCACCCCAAGGCTCCTCCCTCAGCCCAACGCTGTTCAACATCTACATGGCACCCCTCGCCCACGTCGCCCGACAGCACAACCTCAACATCATCTCCTACGCCGACGACACCCAGCTGATCCTCTCCCTCACCAAAGACCCTCACACCGCCAAAGCCCACCTCCACGAAGGAATGAAGGCCATCGCCGAATGGATGAGTACCAGCCGCCTGAAGCTGAACTCGGACAAGATGGAGGTCCTCATCCTTGGTTCCAACCCTTCAGCATGGGACGACTCCTGGTGGCCGACATCACTGGGAACAGCCCCGACACCCACCGACCACGCACGCAACCTAGGGGTCATCCTCGACCCCACCCTCTCCATGACTAAGCAGGTCAACGCCGTTTCCTCATCCTGCTTCAACACCCTCCGAATGCTCCGCAGGATCTTCAAGTGGATCCCCACCGAAACAAGAAAAACAGTCACCCAGGCCCTCGTCACCAGCAGGCTGGACTACGGAAACGCCCTCTACGCAGGAACGACGGCTAAGCTCCTGAGACGGCTGCAACGCATCCAGAACGCCTCTGCACGTCTTATCCTCGACATCCCCCGACGCAGCCACATCACACCCCACCTGAGAGACCTGCACTGGCTCCCTGTCAACAAGAGGATAACCTTCAAGCTCCTCACCCACGCACACAAAGCACTCCACAACTCCGGACCAGCCTACCTCAACAGACGACTCAGCTTCTACACCCCCACCCGCCAGCTCCGCTCCACCAGCCTCGCCCTCGCCACAGTCCCCCGCATCCGGAAAACGACCGCCGGCGGCAGATCCTTCTCCCACCTCGCCGCCAAGACCTGGAACACCCTCCCCACCAACCTTCGGCAGACCCAAGACCTACTGGCCTTCAGAAGACTCCTCAAGACCTGGCTCTTCGATCAGTAGCAGCACCACCCCCTCTTCCCCCAGCGCCTTGAGACCCTCGCGGGTATGTAGTGCGCTTTATAAGTGACATGATTGATTGATTGATTGA
>CAWUFW010029330.1:0-19318 GCA_963921515.1 Calotriton arnoldi | reverse complement strand
CAGTGACCAAAAGGCAAGTGTGGGGTCCATAGCTGAAGCACATTTTGACCATTGTGGCAATGGGGTCTACACCCTCATCATCACAGTGACCAAAAGGTAATTGTTGACAAAGAAAGAGCTGCAACTGCCAAACTGCATGGATCATTCCTGGTCACAGAACCAAAAACTCATCTGTGGCAAAGTAGTGTATGTGTCCCATTGCAACATAAATTGGGGGAGCCAAATACTGCAGTGCAAATGAAACATTCCTTTGGCCATGTGCAGACAAACAACACCCATGGGGGCTGAGACCGTCAACAGTCATCAATGACACAATGACAGAAGTGACCATCAGAATGCAGAACCACATATTTGCACCAATGGGCACACAAATGCAGATACCCTGTGGAGACAGCAGATGTGAGGTGAACAGATACCATACCATGGCAGCAATGGGACACACAAACCATGATCACTGTGCTGACCGATGACCTAGGAGTCCCAGGGACAGCAGGGGAAACACACCAAACAACATACAGCCAATGGCACACCCAAGATATGCCAATGCAGTGGTGCAGATGCACAAACACAAACAGGCAGACCAACACTGTCATCATACACAGCAGGTGAGGGGTGGGGGTGCCAGTGTCCCCAGGCAACAACACAACACATGAGGAGAGCTGAATACCAATCATACAGATGTGCATACACTGCCACACTAAGGTAACTCATGGATCCAAATCCCCTATGTGGGCAAGCAGGCATTGACAGGTGAGAGGGAGCACAAAACACACATGTCACACAGGCACGTAGGAACAACAACTGACACAGCAAGTCACAGACACACCACAGCACCACCCCCAGGGCCCCCACAATGTGGTGACCCTGGGCTGAATAAAAATACCACTGTGATGACAAAGCTAAATGTCGTTCACACTGTGAACCACAGTCAGGTGTCCTGAGCAACAAACTACCATCACACCTACACAAGCACAAATCAATCAGCATGGCCAGTAAGCCAAGGCCAACATGGAGGCAGGGGCCTAGCCGGGCAACAACTCTCATCTGCACACACTCAAGACCACACCCCTCGACCTCCAACAATGTGCAGCAGTGAAGTACACATGCACTGGTGACATTGCACATGCACCCATGACTATTCCAGGGTGGTGGGTGGGAACCAAGGTGTAGAAACACATCACACATGGACACTCAACAAGACTCCTGAATGTCTGACACACTGCACACTACGCTGTACATGGACATGACGGCAATACCACACCGACCAATGGGATCCCAGCCACAGTCACACACCAATGAAGAAGCCAAGGTCACCCACAAAGAACACACATAGACAACAACCAACATTGCAGCCCGGACCCTAAGGAGTGCCAGCAGTCACACACACAACGTGTCACAATCACTGAAAGATAACACAAACTGGAAATCACATGACAGGGGCAAACAACAAGTGCCAAAGGGAAACCTGACTGTGACCCATCTGCGTCTGCACACAAACTCTGCCCTGACAGCAAACACACCTATGGGTGACACCCTGATGACCAGTAATGTGCCATGCACCCACATCACAGAGAACACAGGGAGAAGACTTTGGGGGAACATAGCTCAAGTCAGCAAGCATCACAAACAGGTACAACACTAGGGATCACAGCATGCGCAGATGAATGGAAGTGAACACACAGACATGCACATACAACACACACCTTGGGCGCAGGCAATGTCACACGTGTACACACTGCCATGAGGGGACTCCACTCCTGTGTGAGGAAAGCTGTGCCATATGTTGCCTCAGTAGGGCCCCATCATGTCAGCTGAGCACTTGGTCACACAATCAACAATTAGCACCAAATGAGGGCTCCCATCACATCAGCCTGGTCATGGATGTGCCAACGGAATCATCAGCACAGATCCAACACACTTGTATAGCAATGTTGCACTGACTACACGGATGAGTCCCTCCCCATTGATGCCCAAACCTGCATGTCCACTGGAGATGGCAACACGGTCAGGGAAGTAGACAAATGCAACGATGGCAGGCACAACAGATGTGCAGGGGTGGAAGCCACAGATATGAAATTGCCAATGTAAGTAGGAAACCCATTGCCAAATACTGAACACATGACACCCTCAGATGCTGCTATTGATGACATGGATACACCACATGATAGGACACATTCCCCCTGGACCACATGGGTTCCTGCACAGTAACACTTCATAATCATGAGACCAGATATCACCATCACTGCAGCAAGGGCATGGTTAGCTGCACCAACAACATGTACATCTGAAGCATGAGCACTAGAGAAAAGAAAGTTGCTTTATTCAGCATATGTGTTGTTTGATAACGACGTCCAGAAGAAATTAGAGCAAAGGCCAATGGCCAGTCCATTGTCAAAGTTCAAACAGGGTGACACTGGCAGATGTCACCCTACGCATGCCTGCACAATACCAGGGACAATCCACTAGGAGGGGCAACCGGGGGGCAGGCCAGGCACCGCAGGGACAGGATCAGGGCTCACCAGGGGGAGTCAGGGAAGGGGTGGTGGGTGCTGGAGAGCCACTGACAACTGCAGTGGAGGTGTCTGACATGGTGTGTGCCGGCACAACTGGGGGGCATGACACAGATGTCGTGGGTGCCGGCACAACTGCAGTGGACCCTGCAGATGGGGTGGACAGGTCCGCCACTGCAGTGCCCAAGTCAGACAGGGCGGTAGTGGACTCCACTGCAGTGCCTACCTCCAGGGGAGGAGAATGGGGAACAGGCAAGGTGGGTTGGACAGAGGGGAGGACACCCTCACCACATCAGTGGCACAGACAAGCGCAGCGGGGGTGTGGTGCTGGGAGAGCAAGTGGCAGGGGGAGAAGGCCGGAGCATCTTGGGGATGGTATATCTGTGGGTGGGGGAACCTGGGGCAGGGTGTGGTGGGGGCACCTGTGCAGTGGGGGCCTGAGGGATGGAGGACGGAGACCTTGTGCCTGAGCTGCAGGGCGGTGGCGGGGTCTTGCTCTTAGCACTCCGGGGGACTTGCGGGTGGGGGCCTCAGTCCGTCTGCGCCTGGGGGAGGGTGTCCGGGGGCGAGGGGCACTCTGCTCCGTGTGGGTGGGCTTCCTCTTCCCCCGGGATGCTGGAGCAGCTTCATCGGTGGGGAAGAGGCCGAGGTCACAGAGGAAGAGCTGCTGTGACTTTGGGGTTGCAGGTGAGGCAAGGGAGGGTGCTTTGGAGGGAGAGGGAACTGAGGACTGCGCAGTGCATGTGGATGCGTGTGTGTGTTCCAGGGCCCCATCCCCTGTGAGTCTGGCTTCAGTCCCCTGAATGTGCGTGCGTGTGCGTTTTGTCATTGGCGTGTGTGTCAGTGTGCTGGATGTGTGTGTGCTGGTGTGTGCCTGTGCCAGTGTGTGTGTGCCTGGGATGGGTAAGGTGCTGGGGAGTGTGGATGGAGCAGAGGCAGGAGGGGTGAGGGACCGTTTGAGGAGGGACACTGCTGCCGTCAGGGAGGAGTCCATGGACCTATTGCCCCTCTGTAGGTCAGACATGCCCGATGAGATGCCCTCCATGAACGACACCAGCTGAGTCAACAGCGCGGTGTGCGCATGGAGGACACTCAGCATGGCTGTCTGCCCTACATGGAGCTGGCGAAGGAGGTACACAGACTCCTCACTCAGGGCAGCAGGGGACACAGGGGCAGGGGGTGCGGTGCCTGGCCCAAAGGAGACACGCTCCCGGACATGGGAGCCTCCACGGACCTGGGGAATGGGAGCCGATGGGAGGGCGGTGGTGGTGCTGGTGGTGGCGGGGACAGCAACACTAGCTGGGGTGTGGTGGCTGCTGACACCCGCCTCCACAAGGGAGTCATCCTCCGAGTTGCTCTGGTCCTCAGCTGAGGTGGATGCTGCTGAGGACTCCTCGGTGTGGCTCCCCTCGCCCTCCGTGCCACTGGGTCCCTCCGACCACTCCTCGGCTGCTGACCCAGTCTGGCTCTCCGGCTCCTCCTGGTCCGTGGAGCTGTCCCCTTCCGTGGCCGTGGATGTATCTGCAAACAATGGGGAAACAGACAGACATCAGTCACCTGCACATAACGCACACACCACTGTGAGCACAGCACATCACAGAGCAAGCCCTGGCATCATTAGTTGTACATTGCTAAAAGTGCACTAATTGAACAGGAGAAGTCAATTGTCAGTCTGATGCCAAGCATGGCACTCACATCCCACATGGCCTTGCACCCATCTGTCTGTTGTCTGTTGGATTGCAACACCCCAGTGTTGACACATGCACCAAGTACACAGTAGTTGGACAGTGCAGAGGACACGGTGTGGACACATCACAGCTCTTGCCACTGAGTCAGTACAGGTTTACGGATGTAAGGGATGCCCAGAGTCAAATAGGAAATGCATGTGATGCATACCAGCGACAGACACCATGATGCACCCATGTCCTGATAGCCAGCGCCACTATGGTGTGCATGTAGCACATGTCACTCCCCTGCAGGATCACCAATCAGTAGACACATGCCATGGCGGAGGCATGACTGCAAAGTCATACATCACTGTCTCAGTGATGTATGACTTTGCAGCCAGACAACAACACTCTGCACTGTGTCACAATAGTAGGTCATGGGGAATGCAAGTCCTGGAGCTGCACAAGTGCACATGTACATCCCCCCACAACACATCCTCTTAACCCTCATCTGTCCAGGTCATACCTATTGGACATATGGGAGACCTGTGACACTACCCTCTGAACCTGAGCCCCTCACACTCTGCTGTGCATGGGGAACAGCTGCCTGAACTTCACATTTACATGCCCCATTCTGCATGGGCAGCTGATCAGACACCTATGTGTCACACAAGTATCGTCTCCTATGGTCACATCTCCAGTGGCATGCTGAGCCCCTACCAAGAAACTCCACAGCAGTCCTGGCGACTAATCCACAGCACACTGACACAGAGGCAGACACCTGAGGGGTCAAATCACTGTGCACAATGTGTCCGCTGATACACGGGAGTGGGAGTACAGAGTGTATTGTATGGCCTGGAGTAGGCATGACTGTCCAGCCCCACATGAATGAGGGATGAGCCCTGGACTGTAGGCAGCTGGCTAAGTATGTGTGACACACGTCATATACATACTCCTGGGGCCCAAACATTGTTCCCACCCGCAGCATGGGTGTGTGCCAGGTACCCCAGCCACATGTGGTGGATCAGCTCAGCAATTGGACCACAGATCAAAGTAACACGCTGAATACATGTCAGAATACAGGCATTGTGTAAGCAATGGACCCACCCATGATGCCCACCACAGAGTCAGGGAAACAGATGCTGTCTCCCACCTTGAGTCAAGCAAACTGCAAGGACACAGTCCTAAGTGACAGAATTCCCTGCATGTAAGGGCCACACCTGGGTATCAGATGAGGAGTGGGCAGTGCACAATAGAGGGACATGGCTCCTGGACAACATGACTGCTGTACTGTGGCAGTTCAACCTGGCCCGAGGAGGGCACATAGCATGTTAGACAGAGTACACAGTGCAGTCTTTGACTCACCCCCTCCTTGCTGCTCTCTGGCCTTCAGCTGCCCATCCAGGTCTGGAAAGACCACCGCCAGGATCCTGAGCATGTGGGGGGTCAGGGTCCGTGTTCCGCCCCTCCTGCGAGGAGGCGACAGCTTCAGCTGGACCCGTGCAATCCTCCGGGTCCAGCCCCGAAGGTCCTGCCACCTCTTTTGGCAGTTGCGGATCCGGCGCTTGTAGACCCCCACGGACCGGACAGCCCGGACGATGTCCTTCCATATCTCATGCTTCCGATGGGCAGAAGCCTGTCAGGATGACAAAGTGATAAGGCCATTACTACACATGCAACATATCCGTGCATGACACAGTTGCATATACATGTCGCAATCACAGGGGCACATGGTGTACCCAGGCAGTGCACGGCTGCCCATGGACAGTTTTCCAGAAGTCACTACATGGTATCATTGCATGGGGAGTAAAACCCTGTTCAGAAGCACTGTCACTGCACCATACCTGTCCAGTGCAAGTCACTACACACTATGGGGGGTGACAACTACTCAGTGAGCCTGCTAGCCAGTGGTGTGCTGACTCTCAGCCTTGCTAGTCAGACAAAATGCACATTCAGAAAGGCAGTGCACAGAACACTCACCTGCTCCCCTGGTGTCCCATACAGCTTGCTGTACTGTGGAAGTAGGCTGTCCAGCAGGGCCTGGTTCTCCTCAAGGCTGAAGGCTGGGGCTCTCTCCACAGTACGTGCCATTGCAGGGTCCAGAGGGGCAGAGACAGCAGCAGTGCAGTGGCAGATGTCGTCCTGGAGCATGTAGTGCAGGCAAGTGGGCTCTCAGGGGAACAGGCAGCAATATATATGTGCTGGAGAGGCAGATACTGTCCCTTGTGTCCAAAGTGATAGGTCCAAGTCGTTTGCATCTTCTGAATCTGGCCAATCCATGGAATAGCAGCACCAAAACACGCCCACAGCATCCTTCAAAATTTCAACTTCATGACATACATGATTTTGCAACATTGTTGTGGGTGACCAACTGATTTTCCAGCAACCGACTCGTTCGAAATTCGAAAACGCGTCCGTTGCCAGGCAAGCCCATTGTCAATGGGTGCGCACCGATCGGTCCATTGAGGTACAACGCGCACAGGGGTACAACGCGTACCCGCACACATTGAAAGCAATGGGCCGGCCGGAGGCACCGATCGGTCCATTGCTGTTCAACGCGCACAGGGGTACAACGCGTACCCGCACACATTGAAAGCAATGGGCCGGCCGGAGGCACCGATCGGTCCATTGCTGTTCAACGCGCACAGGGGTACAACGCGTACCCGCACACATTGAAAGCAATGGGCCGGCCGGAGGCACCGATCGGTCCATTGCAGTTCAACGCGCACAGGGGTACAACGCGTACCCGCACACATTGAATGCAATGGGCCGGCCGGAGGCACCGATCGGTCCATTGCTGTTCAACGCGCACAGGGGTACAACGCGTACCCGCACACATTGAAAGCAATGGGCCGGCCGGAGGCACCGATCGGTCCATTGCTGTTCAACGCGCACAGGGGTACAACGCGTACCCGCACACATTGAAAGCAATGGGCCGGCCGGAGGCACCGATCGGTCCATTGCTGTTCAACGCGCACAGGGGTACAACGCGTACCCGCACACATTGAAAGCAATGGGCCGGCCGGAGGCACCGATCGGTCCATTGCTGTTCAACGCGCACAGGGGTACAACGCGTACCCGCACACATTGAAAGCAATGGGCCGGCCGGAGGCACCGATCGGTCCATTGCTGTTCAACGCGCACAGGGGTACAACGCGTACCCGCACACATTGAAAGCAATGGGCCGGCCGGAGGCACCGATCGGTCCATTGCTGTTCAACGCGCACAGGGGTACAACGCGTACCCGCACACATTGAATGCAATGGGCCGGCCGGAGGCACCGATCGGTCCATTGCTGTTCAACGCGCACAGGGGTACAACGCGTACCCGCACACATTGAAAGCAATGGGCCGGCCGGAGGCACCGATCGGTCCATTGCTGTTCAACGCGCACAGGGGTACAACGCGTACCTGCACACATTGAAAGCAATGGGCCGGCCGGAGGCACCGATCGGTCCATTGCTGTTCAACGCGCACAGGGGTACAACGCGTACCCGCACACATTGAAAGCAATGGGCCGGCCGGAGGCACCGATCGGTCCATTGCTGTTCAACGCGCACAGGGGTACAACGCGTACCCGCACACATTGAATGCAATGGGCCGGCCGGAGGCACCGATCGGTCCATTGCTGTTCAACGCATCACTGTATATGTGACTGGCATAGGTCAGCATGCCTGTCTCAGATGGACATGTGCCAGCCACAGATAGCTCCCAGGGAGTGAGGGGCACACCTACATCACGACAGCCTGTCCAAACCTTATCATAAGGCATGTAAGGCTGCATTTCCTATTGTGTGTATGTTGGTGTACATGTTGTCCTGTGGGTGTCACCTGTGGGCAGCCACCCCCAGGCTGTGCACGTGTTAATGGGGACAGGATCCTGGGTGTTACGTGTACGTGACCACTGTGATGTGCAACTGTTCATATCTGTGCATGTGTCATGGTCACATTTCACAGTGGTGTTTGTGTATGTCATGTCACATACCCCGTGAGTCCCATGTGGGACGGTATGTTTGAGCCAGGGTGTCCCAGTGGCACAATAGTGATGGCCCTCCACAGTCTTTGTGCATGTAGTGTTTACAATGTCTCTGATTTCATGTGCACAATGGGAGACAGTCTCCACATCCACGTTGTGTGTGCATGGACTCTGATGTTGTGCGTGTGTGTCACAGACGTCCATGGCTCTCCTGCCATGGCAAGTGTGGCCACTACCTGTGGGGGTCATGTTTGTTTTGTTGTGGTGTACACATGATACTCCAGGTGATGCCAGTGTCCATGTGGCATTACAGGGTCCCTGGGAATGTGCCTGTCGTTGAGCTGTGGTGCCTGGGGCACATCTGTCCTCACATGTCACTGGGGGGTGACTGTGACACAGCATCATGATATCCAATGGGCCAACCTGGGACAAATTGATGCCACCTGTAGGACCGTGTTGACAGATGTTGGCCATGTATGTACCATACATGTCGTTCCGGTACTGCACACTTCATGTAGTTGTGCCTCATGATGATGTATGTTGGGATCTTGAGTGTGTTCAATGCCGCATATGTGGGGTGACTGACGATCTTGCTTACTTCTCCTCTGCACTGCAGGGCTCCTGCTGTCCATCGGCCATTCCCAGACCTGGCAACGATGGTGGAACGGGACAGCATCCGACGGTACCGCTTCACCAGGCAGCTGATTGAGGATTTTGCAGTGCAGTTGTCCCCACATTTGCAGCCTGGCCGGCCGTATCCTACAGCGCTGACCCCCAAGGTGAAGGTGATGGCAGCCCTACACTTCTTTGCCACCGGTACCTTCCAACATACTGTGGCGTCTGCTGGTGGGATGTCACAGACCATGTTCAGCCGTGTGCTCCGCGATTTCTTGGCGGCAATGTTGCTCTTCCTGAACCGGTACATCTATTTCCCTAGACTGCGACGACTCACTGACGTGAAGAGTGACTTTTATGCCCTGGGGAGGATGCCGCATGTCATTGGCTCCATTGATGGGACACATGTGGCTTTGGTACCACCACAGGCCCAGGAGCAGGCCTACAGGAACCGCAAGCACTACCACTCGGTCAATGCACTGGTGGTGTGTCTTGCAGACATGACCATCACACACGTGTGTGCCCGTTTCCCTGGTTCAGCACACGATGCCTTTGTGATGAGGAGTAGTCGCATCCCCAGGTTGATGGCACAGATGCAGAACCAGCGTGCCTGGCTTGTCGGTGTGTACTGACTTTGTGCCATTGTGTGTGATCTGATCTGTAGTATTCCGCCCACTTTTCCAAGTCAGCTGATGTGCACTTGTCTGTCCGTAGGTGACTCGGGATACCCCAACATGCCGTGGTTGCTGACACCCCTCAGGAACCCTGTGACACCTGCCCAGATGCGCTACAATGAGGCACATGGTCGGACCAGGAGAGTGATTGAGCGGACCTTTGGTCTCCTGAAGAGCCGCTTCCGCTGCCTGGACAAGACCGGAGGGTCCCTCCCATATGCCCCTGCGAAAGTGTGCAAGATTATCATCGTCTGCTGCATGCTCCACAACCTGGCAGTGCGGAAGGAGTTGCCTCTCATCCAGGATGACGATGACCAACATCCGCCACCTGTGGAGGATCCTGGCCTGGACCACGATGCCAGTGACGATGATGATGATGATGGTGATGGTGATGTCCGCACACAGCTCATCACCAACTTCTTTAGCTGAATGTGAGTATCCTGAGGTGTCATGTGAATGATGTGAGTTGGCATGATGTGTGGGTGGTGCTCTGGTGCTGTTGGAGTGTGTCCATGGGCTACTTGACAGGATGTGTGTTGCGATGTGTGGTGACAGGTGGGCTGTACTCCCCAACAGTGTTGACATGCTAACTTGGTTCTGGGTGGGTATCTTGTAACATGTATTGTGCATGAGTTTTGCTGTTCTGTCCTGTACTGCATTGCTTTTGACTGTGTGTCATTTCTGTCCTTCACAGGGTACTTTCAGATTCGTTTGGTCAACTGTGTCCACCGACGACGTGATTGCACATCCAGGCTGGTAGCTGTTGTGTCCCTACAGGTGATGTGCGCCACACCCATGGACTTCCTTCTGTCTACAGTTGTTGACTGTGTGCCCGCTACCAGGTGGGGTTACCTTGCATCTGTAGTGGTTACGGCATGTTGCTACTGTGTAATAAACCTGTGCTTCACTTAGTGATGTGCGTTGTCTGTGGTCACACATTTGACTGCCATTTGCTTACTGCACCTGTGGGCTACTTGACTACAACTGGGAATGGGTGTGGTGTCTGTGCATTGCACCGTCTTCCCTGGCAACATCAGTGTAGGCAATGAGTCAGATGGCCTAGGTGTGTATGTGTTGTGTAGCCCTGGTGGTGTGTCTCCCTCATATGTGTCACGTTGCCTGTACTCACATGCCTGTGTTGTCCTTGCTGTTGCAGTTCGCATACACAGTGTAATTTTGCAGTTCATCATCCCCATAACAGCACCCACGTTGGAATCACGACAGAGGCAAGTATGGTGTATTAGTGTGTTTATTGTGATACATCTGTGATAATAGTGCATAGGATGGATTGTGCTGTACATGAATCTTGCAATCCCAAGTTCCTAGATGAATAGAAAGTCCAGGTAGACAGGATCCCCAGTATCGGGGCCACAGTTGTCTGACACATTGTTCCAACTTGTACTCCCCATGCAATGTGTGGGAGTAGTGTTGCCATCAACAGGGTGAACAGTCTGTGCACAAAGGCGAAAATCCAGAACAGGTTCAGGCTTCCTGGGAGTTGCGCTTGGCCATCAGCCTCTCACTTTCCCCTCCTCGGACGACCCCTCTTCTTGGGGGGGGCCCTCAAGTGCAGGCTGCTGCGGTGCAGGGGACTCTCCGCCAGAGTCCTCCTCCCTCCCTGTGGCAGTTGCAGTTTGTTCGGTACCAGATGTTGTTGGCACACAGGGAGGTGTGGACTGGTTGCTGTTCATCTGGCGGAGGCATTGTAATATGTCCCTGTGCACCGCCGTCATCTCATGTAGTACATCCCACTTGGACTCCACGCGGGACATGTGGGAGTCCACACGTGACATGTGTGACTCCACGTGGGACATGTGGGAGTCCAAGCGGGCATGATGGGCAGCCTGCTGCTGTTTGATGTCTCTGAGGAGCCCCACTACCTGGCTGAGCTCTCCGGTGCTGGACTGGTACGCATCAGCTATGCGTACCAGTTGTGGGTCTTCATGCACACCAGCAACGTCTGCAAGCAGCGACCTCTGTCTCCCACCCCTCCCACCACCCCTGCTGACATGTGCAGTGTGTGCAGTTGCACGCACAGATAACCCTGGTCCACCTTGGGGGTGGTGGTGGTGGTGGTGTCCATGGCCCCAGGTTGGTCCAGGGTCACTGCGCTGGTGTTGTTCCTTATTCTGTCCATGTCGGCAGGGATGGTATTCGTGGTGACAGTCGTTGGAGGGGTGGGTGCAGGGGGTGCAGCTGGTGGACCTGCTGGTGCTGCAGCTGGTGGTCCTGCTGGTGCAGCATGTTGACTTGCACCGGATGTGCCAGGTTGTTCATCGTCCGAGGAGGACAGAGGCTGTACGACGCCAGTGAGCTCGGCATCCTCTTGAGCCTGGGACTGGGACTCCTCAGCGTCTGCTGCTGTGTCCCTATCATCACCTGTTTTTGGGAGACACAAACAATGTATGTCATGTTTCTGCAGGCATCAGTGGTTGACACACCTGACAGTTGTGACTGTGCCTCGGGGTGCGGGCCTGTACATTGTATTGTCCTAAGTCGTCACAGTCAGGGGTTGATATTGGTGTGGCACATTGTCCTGCATTATTTGGGCATTTCTATGTATTCTCTGGGGTGTGAACATGGTCTGCATTGATTGTGTTTGGTTGACAGCCAGACCTCCTTCCCACCCACCCACCCACCCAGTCAGTTATCCCACCATGGAACGTGCTTGCATTGCAGGGAGTGTAAGTTGTCTCTCAGGATGTCAGTCAGTGGTGTCCTGCTGTTTGTTGGTGCACAGTTGGCAGCAGGGCCTTGTGCTCCCCACAGCAGTAGCCAGTGTCAGCCATCTTGTGAGTCCTTCTCCACTCCCTGTGATGTGAGCATGGTTCAGGGTGGTGTTGATGGGCCAGTTGTGAGGCTGAGCAATGTCTGTGACTACGACTCCCATCATGCTATTGCCTCCACCCCCCTTCCCAGCATGCCCATGCTTCCTTCCTTTTGACTCTGCTTCCCTGTGGGGTGGGCTGGCTGTGCTGACAGGATGGCTGGGAGTGTTGTCCTGGCAGTTGTTTGGCTAAGAGTGTCCCTGTGCTTCACACAACATAACCCAGGGTGGTGGTGCTTTGTGGGATCTTGTGTTAGGATGGAGGGCATTGCATTCTACCAGGTGGGTACTGTGGAGTTTGTGTTGGGGGGGTGTGAGGGGAGGTGCTGGTGACTATGGTCAGTGCTGCAAGTCCCCCTTCCCACCCAGCCAGCCAGATATCCCACCATGGAACGTGCTTGCATTGCAGGGAGTGTAAGTTGTCTCTCAGGATGTCAGTCAGTGGTGTCCTGCTGTTTGTTGGTGCACAGTTGCCAGCAGGGCCTTGTGCTCCCCACAGCAGTAGCCAGTGTCAGCCATCTTGTGAGTCCTTCTCCACTCCCTGTGATGTGAGCATGGTTCAGGGTGGTGTTGATGGGACAGTTGTGAGGCTGAGCAATGTCTGTGACTACGACTCCCATCATGCTATTGCCTCCACCCCCTTCCCAGCATGCCCATGCTTCCTTCCTTTTGACTCTGCTTCCCTGTGGGGTGGGCTGGCTGTGCTGACAGGATGGCTGGGAGTGTTGTCCTGGCAGTTGTTTGGCTAAGAGTCCCAAGAGTGTCCCTGTGCTTCACACAACATAACCCAGGGTGGTGGTGCTTTGTGGGATCTTGTGTTAGGATGGAGGGCATTGCATTCTACCAGGTGGGTACTGTGGAGTTTGTGTTGGGGGGGTGTGAGGGGAGGTGCTGGTGACTATGGTCAGTGCTGCAAGTCCCCCTTCCCACCCAGCCAGCCAGATATCCCACCATGGAACGTGCTTGCATTGCAGGGAGTGTAAGTTGTCTCTCAGGATGTCAGTCAGTGGTGTCCTGCTGTTTGTTGGTGCACAGTTGGCAGCAGGGCCTTGTGCTCCCCACAGCAGTAGCCAGTGTCAGCCATCTTGTGAGTCCTTCTCCACTCCCTGTGATGTGAGCATGGTTCAGGGTGGTGTTGATGGGACAGTTGTGAGGCTGAGCAATGTCTGTGACTACGACTCCCATCATGCTATTGCCTCCACCCCCTTCCCAGCATGCCCATGCTTCCTTCCTTTTGACTCTGCTTCCCTGTGGGGTGGGCTGGCTGTGCTGACAGGATGGCTGGGAGTGTTGTCCTGGCAGTTGTTTGGCTAAGAGTCCCAAGAGTGTCCCTGTGCTTCACACAACATAACCCAGGGTGGTGGTGCTTTGTGGGATCTTGTGTTAGGATGGAGGGCATTGCATTCTACCAGGTGGGTACTGTGGAGTTTGTGTTGGGGGGGTGTGAGGGGAGGTGCTGGTGACTATGGTCAGTGCTGCAAGTCCCCCTTCCCACCCAGCCAGCCAGATATCCCACCATGGAACGTGCTTGCATTGCAGGGAGTGTAAGTTGTCTCTCAGGATGTCAGTCAGTGGTGTCCTGCTGTTTGTTGGTGCACAGTTGCCAGCAGGGCCTTGTGCTCCCCACAGCAGTAGCCAGTGTCAGCCATCTTGTGAGTCCTTCTCCACTCCCTGTGATGTGAGCATGGTTCAGGGTGGTGTTGATGGGACAGTTGTGAGGCTGAGCAATGTCTGTGACTACGACTCCCATCATGCTATTGCCTCCACCCCCTTCCCAGCATGCCCATGCTTCCTTCCTTTTGACTCTGCTTCCCTGTGGGGTGGGCTGGCTGTGCTGACAGGATGGCTGGGAGTGTTGTCCTGGCAGTTGTTTGGCTAAGAGTCCCAAGAGTGTCCCTGTGCTTCACACAACATAACCCAGGGTGGTGGTGCTTTGTGGGATCTTGTGTTAGGATGGAGGGCATTGCATTCTACCAGGTGGGTACTGTGGAGTTTGTGTTGGGGGGGTGTGAGGGGAGGTGCTGGTGACTATGGTCAGTGCTGCAAGTCCCCCTTCCCACCCAGCCAGCCAGATATCCCACCATGGAACGTGCTTGCATTGCAGGGAGTGTAAGTTGTCTCTCAGGATGTCAGTCAGTGGTGTCCTGCTGTTTGTTGGTGCACAGTTGCCAGCAGGGCCTTGTGCTCCCCACAGCAGTAGCCAGTGTCAGCCATCTTGTGAGTCCTTCTCCACTCCCTGTGATGTGAGCATGGTTCAGGGTGGTGTTGATGGGACAGTTGTGAGGCTGAGCAATGTCTGTGACTACGACTCCCATCATGCTATTGCCTCCACCCCCTTCCCAGCATGCCCATGCTTCCTTCCTTTTGACTCTGCTTCCCTGTGGGGTGGGCTGGCTGTGCTGACAGGATGGCTGGGAGTGTTGTCCTGGCAGTTGTTTGGCTAAGAGTCCCAAGAGTGTCCCTGTGCTTCACACAACATAACCCAGGGTGGTGGTGCTTTGTGGGATCTTGTGTTAGGATGGAGGGCATTGCATTCTACCAGGTGGGTACTGTGGAGTTTGTGTTGGGGGGTGTGAGGGGAGGTGCTGGTGACTATGGTCAGTGCTGCAAGTCCCCCTTCCCACCCAGCCAGCCAGATATCCCACCATGGAACGTGCTTGCATTGCAGGGAGTGTAAGTTGTCTCTCAGGATGTCAGTCAGTGGTGTCCTGCTGTTTGTTGGTGCACAGTTGCCAGCAGGGCCTTGTGCTCCCCACAGCAGTAGCCAGTGTCAGCCATCTTGTGAGTCCTTCTCCACTCCCTGTGATGTGAGCATGGTTCAGGGTGGTGTTGATGGGCCAGTTGTGAGGCTGAGCAATGTCTGTGACTACGACTCCCATCATGCTATTGCCTCCACCCCCTTCCCAGCATGCCCATGCTTCCTTCCTTTTGACTCTGCTTCCCTGTGGGGTGGGCTGGCTGTGCTGACAGGATGGCTGGGAGTGTTGTCCTGGCAGTTGTTTGGCTAAGAGTCCCAAGAGTGTCCCTGTGCTTCACACAACATAACCCAGGGTGGTGGTGCTTTGTGGGATCTTGTGTTAGGATGGAGGGCATTGCATTCTACCAGGTGGGTACTGTGGAGTTTGTGTGGGGGGGGGGTGAGGGGAGGTGCTGGTGACTATAGTCAGTGCTGCAAGTCCCCCTTCCCACCCAGCCAGCCAGATATCCCACCATGGAACGTGCTTGCATTGCAGGGAGTGTAAGTTGTCTCTCAGGATGTCAGTCAGTGGTGTCCTGCTGTTTGTTGGTGCACAGTTGGCAGCAGGGCCTTGTGCTCCCCACAGCAGTAGCCAGTGTCAGCCATCTTGTGAGTCCTTCTCCACTCCCTGTGATGTGAGCATGGTTCAGGGTGGTGTTGATGGGACAGTTGTGGGGGGGGCAATATGTGTGACTGCGACTCCCATGATGCTATTGGCTACACTGACTTGGCCAGCATACACAGAATTCCTTCCTTTGAGTGGTCTTCACTGTGTGTTGGTGTTGTTGTGGTGGCTACATGTGTGGATGTGTGTGTTAGTTCTATTTGTGCCACTGCCTAGCTGTAGTTGTGGTTGTGTTTGTACATGTGTTGGCACAGTTGGATGTGACTTTTTTGATGGCATGTGTTGTGTTTATCTGACTGACATACACATTTTGGGATGATTCTGTTCTAGTTGCTGTGTAATTGCTATGTGTGCATGGTTTGACTCTCCCCTTGACAGTGATGTGTGTGTTTTGTGGCAGTTTATTGTGTACATTTGTTGTGTACTCACCAGGCTCTGGGATGTTCTCTAGTCCATATACGCTCACTGGCGGAAGGATGGCCCGCACCTTCTCCTCCCAGGGCCTGAGGTATATTGGCTTGGCAGGAGGGCCACTGCCGGTATGTTGGCTGTTGATGTAGTCTATCTTCAGCAGGTCCCGTACCCTCCTGCGCACGTCATACCACCTGTTCTGGATGTCCGTCTTTGTGCGCCGACATGGTGATTGTGCGTTCACCCTGTTGATGATCCTCTCCCACATCTTGGTTTTCTGCGACATGGGGGTCTGTTGGACCAGAGTGCCAAACAGCTGTGGCTCCACCCTGAGGATCTCGTCTACCAGGACTTCCAATTCACAATCTAGGAACTTGGGATTCTTCTTGGGGGGCATGGTGATGGGTGGTGATGGTGAGTGATGTGTGTGTTGGTGTGCAGGTGAGGGTGTGTGAGTGTGTGTTTTGCTGGGTGTATGTGAGGTAGGTATTTGTTGGTGTGCTGATGGTGTGTGGCTTGTGTGAGGGGTGAGCTGTGGGTGTGTGGTTGCTTTCTCTTGGGTGCTGGCAGTGGAATGGCATTTGCAAAGGCTCATGGTAGTGATTTGTGTCCTTTATATAGGTGGAGTTGTGGGTGTGTCTTTGTTCTCTGTCCCCACCCCCCAGTATTTATTGGCTTGCTAATTGCTTGTTTGGCCTTTTTTTGGGTGATTTTTCCTTTGTGCTGTTTGTGTATGTTGGAAACGTTCTTGTGACCGAGTCGGACCCTGCATTGGTCTCGTACGGTGTTCTCCGTTTCGTTCACGCTGTGTTTGTGCAGTTTTGTATGCTGCGTACGCGTCGGTCGCGGTGTATTGTGTTGCTTCGGCTCGGTTTTGTATGCGTGTCGGTCGTACGGCTTGTCCTCCGTCCGACTCGGTCGGGTTTTTCGCGCCTTGCATCGTACTTTGCGGGTTGGAGTTGGCGGGTACGATTCGGTCGGATTTGTTCCGGGTGCGTGTCGGTCGGTTGGATTCGCGTGTTTTTCCGGCCGGATTGCTATTTTCCGAGCGGCTCGGTCGGTCGGCTTGGTTTCCTGACGTGTCGGTCGGATTTATCGCGGCTTGCATCGTACTTGGCGTGTCGGGCGCCACTGGTACGTGTCGGTCGGTAATTTTTCCGGCTCCGAGTCGGTCGGTGCTTTTTCCGGCCTGAATCGGAATCGACCCCATAGGTTCCAATTCAGGGCCTCATCTATGAAAAGTGTTACATCACTGCGGTAAAACAGCAATGCAACACTTTTCAGTGCACCCTCCTTGCGACACCATGGATGCGCCGTATTTACTGTCCGGCGCTCCAAGTCGCAACGATTGACAGATACGTCAGGAATCCTGACGTATCTGTATGCGCAAAACTGGCGCATTGCTGGAGTGTGTCTGGAAACAGATGCAACTCCAGCAATGTGTCATTTTACATGGGGAAACTCCATGTAAAAAGTCCTGCATCATCCCTTACGCCTGCTTCAAGCAGGCATAAGGATTTGATGCAATGAGGCCGTAGAAGTGTCACAGTGAAATATCATAGATTTCACTGCGACACTTCTACGAGCCTTTTCTGCGGCGCGACGCTCACCCTGCATACATTATACCTGTCGCAGGTATAATGTAGCACAGGGGTTTACAAAGTGACGCATCTGCTTGGATGCTTCGCTTTGTAAATATGGCGCAGTGTGGCTCATTTTTTATGCTGCTGCAGGGTAACAAAAAGTGACACAATAGCAGCGTAAGGGCCTCATAAATAAGGCACCCTGTATTTAGAAGGGATTCCAAAAAAACAAGCTCCTTCCAAATACTGAATTGATAACCATTTCTAAACCCATTTCATAATGAG
Organism: Calotriton arnoldi; assembly: GCA_963921515.1. Lineage (NCBI taxonomy): Eukaryota > Metazoa > Chordata > Amphibia > Caudata > Salamandridae > Calotriton > Calotriton arnoldi. The sequence continues at coordinate 1,410 of CAWUFW010029330.1, read as the reverse complement.
GAAAATGTTTTCTGAATTGTAAACTGTTTACACTGAATTTGTTCCTTTTTACAGACCTTCAGTGGCAACAACTTGGAAGTCCTATTAGTAGTGACGATTGAAACTTGTTTCCTTTTTTGGCCCGTGCCGCATGACGTGTTCTCCTTGTACCCATGTCCTGATGAGGGCCTAACTAAAGGGCCGAAACGCGTTGACCACGCAGAATAGAGGAGTCCGACGGAATAATAGCATCAATAAAGAAAGTGGATACACATACCTTGAACTGATTGTGAGGGTTGACCTTTCCCCTTGTGTGTGTATTGGACTACCTCATTTGGGATTGCTTATAATTATGTAGCAACCTTTCATTTCAAAGTATGGGTAGGAAGGATTGTGAAGTTAACTGTATAGATTTGTTTGTTTCTGGATGTTTATATAAATGGAAATGGTTTACATCCCCTTTTGTGTTTGATGTACTTTTATGTTGTTATTTAAAAACGTATTTGTTGAGTTGGATTTGGAGTTGATATGTGACTAGAGCAATTAATGCAAATAAATATGAAGGGACTGTGTACCTATAAGTAGGAACCAATTCAAGTTTTACCTACGGTAAAGTGTGCGTTATCAATTCCTCCACATCACTTTGTTTGTTCCATGTTTATTGCCCAGATGAGGGAGGAGGATTGGGACAAACCCCATGGTTGTTTAAATATCGCTTTGTAAATATGGCGCAGTGTGGCGCATCTTTTACGCTGCTGTAGCGTCACAAAAAGTGACCCAATAGCGGCGTAAGGGCCTCAAAAATAGGGTCCCAGTATTTAGAAGGGACTCCAAAAAACACAAGCTCCTTCCAAATACTGAATTGATAACCATTTCTAAACCCATTTCATGATGAGAAAAGGGTTTTCTGAATTGTAAACTGTTTAATGCATTAGAAAAAGGTTTTTACCAATCGCACATCCTCTGATTTTCTGAATTGGAGGGTTTGCAACCCATAAAATGTTTTGGATATCTGTCCCTTAGCCAGGCTGGTCCCATTCTCTAACCAACTGTCAGGAATCAGCAGGGTTTCTGAGGTTCTGAAAAGATTATGAGAACAGCAGTGAGACGTTTTCCTTTAAGGCTCTGGCATACCGGTCTATGGCAACTGGGTCATTATGAATAGCTAGCTAGTCCGGGTCAGGTTCAGAACTTCTGGGTCATGACAGGTAGTGGCAGAATTCAGATAGCACTAGGAAGCTGTCTGGCACATTCGCTTTGTATTGACTCTTTGCTGTTGCTAGTTCGCCTACTGTTCCCCTCCCTCACTTTTGCTGTTTTCTCAATTATGGTTCCTTGGTTCCCTTGACCTCCTTGCTTGTTTACACTGACCTTGCTCTTTGGATTCTCTTTGACTTTGACTTTACCTCTCTTATGCTTTTTGACCCCTTG
>CAWUFW010029329.1:0-19319 GCA_963921515.1 Calotriton arnoldi | reverse complement strand
AACCTGATGCAATGTTCAGTTTACAGTTCTACTTCATACGATAAAATTATGTTTTGTCACAGTGCAATGTTCAAAAGTGTCCTTTAATCTGAGCCAAACGTCCCAGATAAGGGTCGGTGTCGGCTCACAGCAATTACCGAAAATCATCCAGTCCGAATCCCAGTAAAGGTTCTGAGTCAATGCACAAAAAGTCTCACTTAGCGAGTATGCAATGGTTAACTCACTAACCCATTCAGCCCCTCACACACATACTCACTAACCCATACAGCTACTGATTCACCCACTCACTCATCCATACAGGTAGTCATACACCACCTCACCCACCCACCCAGACAAGCAGATACCCACAGAGGTACTCAGACAACCAATCACTCACCCATACAGAAACTCACATACTCACTCACATACCCTTACAGCCACTTAGACACCAATTGTCAGACTGATACAGACATTCACACAACCAGTCACTCACCCATATATTCACTGACACACCTAATCACTCACTTATACCATCAGTCATACACCCACTGAATCATCCATAAAGGATCTCATATACCCACCAATTCACCAATACACTTTGGTATATATATTTAACAGTCATAAACTTTTTAAAAATATTCCCAGTCACTGGGTGATGTCATCAGTGATGTCATCTGAGATGGTCATTTCTTGAGTGAAGTGATGTGAGGTCATAAGCAGGGGCGCAAGTTATAGTTAGCTCAGTAACTATAATGGCTGGATTTGACTGGTTTTGTATGAGGGAAACCTGAGCCTTACTATAACGTCCCTGTAACATTTGTTTTTTTCAGTGACTTTCGAAGGCTTTTTTATTCCATTGCCTAACTATAACGTCCCTGTAACCTTTGTTTTCAGTTCAGTGAAATATATATATATATATATATGTGTGTGTGTGTATATTATCTACTGGCGGTCGCCAGTAGATAGTTATAGTTAAAACCTATTATCCATAGGAAATCCGCGACATTCTATTTGAAATAACGTTGGCGCCGGTTGACGAATCTTCGCGAAAGTTTCCAACTTGTTGGGGCGCTCCGGTCCGCTCCTATCCTGAAAGTCTCGGGTGATACGTCAAGCGGGGGCCGAGAAAAAGGGGGGTCCCAAAACGCGTTTTCCCCATTCATTTTTCCATAGGAACCTTTAGTCGCAGCTACAGCCCGAACTGCTGAATGGAATTACACCAAATTTGGCAAAGAGGTAGCCCTTGGTTCAGTGTCGTGCCTTTTGCTTAAATGGTGTAAATCCGTTCAGTAGTTCCTGAGAAAATCAAAAGTAAAGTCACATATATATCTGGGCGGAGCCTAACCACACATGTCATCGTGAGATCTGATTGGCTGTCAGCACTTCATCCTGGAATTGCTGGCAGCCATCTTGGGACCAATATAAATGATAGTACCTCATTGAAATGCATTGTAGTGAATAGAAGATTTTGAGGGTCACCAAAAGGAGAACTATTAAGGGTGATAACAGGCTTTAGTTACATTAGAATTTATTTGTTGATGGTACCATACTAATTTTAGGAATTGTGGTGTATTCTAAGGTGATTTTACCATGTGAAAAACCTTCTGCTGGGATATCATGAATCATGTTTGAGAGAACACTATTTTCTCATGCTTGTCCGATGGAGGTTTGGAAGGTGCTCCAGAAGCTAAAATGAGAGCATATTTTCTGTAAATTCACATTATCTTTCTCACTCATGTGAGAATGAAGTCTGACATTCTCAGTAAAACATGTACATCCAACAAGGGCAGAGACTGTCAGTTGATTCCTTTGTGTTCTACTGCAGCTTCCCAGAGTGTTCTAAAGAACAACTAGAGTGCTAACAGCCTTACTTATGACAAAAGTATGGCACACCTGAAGCCATCTTGATTGGAATAAACTGGTAACACTTAAACAATTTAATTTAAAAAGGAACAAAATGATGGGGTTCATTTTGTCATAGAAATTATGGTTAGTGCTGTAGAAAGAAAAATTAGGACATGTTTCAAGTGTGATCTCAAATATCTTCCTGTTATATTTCAACAGGAGCAGCCTGCCAGTTGATGCCTTTGTGTTCTACTGCAGCTTCCCAGAGTGTTCTAAAGAACAACTAGAGCGCTAACAGCCTTACTTATGACAAAAGTATGGCACACCTGAAGCCATCTTGATTGGAATAAACTGGTAACACTTAAAACATTTAATTTAAAAAGGAACAAAATGATGGGGTTCATTTTGTCATAGAAATTATGGTTAGTGCTGTAGAAAGAAAAATTAGGACATGTTTCAAGTGTGATCTCAAATATCTTCCTGTTATATTTCAACAGGAGCAGCCTGCCAGTTGATGCCTTTGTGTTCTACTGCAGCTTCCCAGAGTGTTCTAAAGAACAACTAGATCGCTAACAGCCTTACTTATGACAAAAGTATGGCACACCTGAAGCCATCTTGATTGGAATAAACTGGTAACACTTAAAACATTTAATTTAAAAAGGAACAAAATGATGGGGTTCATTTTGTCATAGAAATTATGGTTAGTGCTGTAGAAAGAAAAATTAGGACATATTTCAAGTGTGATCTCAAATATCTTCCTGTTATATTTCAACAGGAGCAGCCTGCCAGTTGATGCCTTTGTGTTCTACTGCAGCTTCCCAGAGTGTTCTAAAGAACAACTAGAGCGCTAACAGCCTTACTTATGACAAAAGTATGGCACACCTGAAGCCATCTTGATTGGAATAAACCAGTAACACTTAAAACATTTAATTTAAAAAGGAACAAAATGAGGGGTTCTTTTTGAAATAGAAATTATGGTTAGTGCTGCAGAAAGAAAAATTAGGGCATGTTTTAAGTGAGATCTCAAATCCTCTTCTATTTCATTAGAAAATTCTGACATGCAGACTGAAACAATCACTTTCAATACCAGCAGCAGACTACCAGTTAACTCCCTGGTGAGCAGTAGCTTTACTCCAGTGATCTAATGAGCAACTAGAGTGCTAACATTCTGAATTTATGGCAGATGTGAGACATCTGAATGCCTTCTTGATGGAATCAAAGTAAAAACTGAAAGCATTTCCTACTGAGGAGACTGCAGTAAATGAAGAAATTAGGAAACTTCATAACAAAGAAGTCTTCCAAGATGGCCACCAGTGAAAAAAGAGCCCAAATGTAGCACAAATATTACCCAGATGTAGCCCACATATAGCCCAATGACAAAAGTGTGCAAAACACTTTTTATTTTTAGTTTTTTTGCAGTTTTATGTAGTGCAGACTGGTCAGGTATTGGAGCATTGCATCTTAAAACATGACCCCCCTACACTACAAAAACTCCACTGCACTACCTTAAACCCTAAAACACTACCCCCAGCACGACCCCCTACACTACACAAGCACCACTGCACTATCCTAAACCCTAAAACACTACCCCCAGCACGACCCCCTACTCTACCCAAACACCACTGCACTAACCTAAATCCTAAAACACTACCACCAGCACGACTCCCTACATTACCCAAACACCACTGCACTACCCTAAAACATGACCCCCTACACTACACAAACACCACTGCACTACCCTAAACCCTAAAACACTACCCCCAGCACGACCTCCTACACTACACAAGCACCACTGCACTACCCTAAACCCTAAAACACTACCCCCAGCACGACCCCCTACACTGCCCGAACACCACTGCACTGCCCTAAACCCTGAAACACCAGCCCCTGCATGACCCCCTACACTGCCCGAACACCACTGCACTGCCCTAAACCCTGAAACACCACCCCTAGCACGACCCCCTACACTGCCCGACACCACTGCACTGCCCTAAACCCTGAAACACCACCCCTTCACGACCCCCTACACTGCCCGAACACCACTGCACTGCCCTAAACCCTGAAACACTACCCCCAGCAAGACCCCCTACACTGCCCGAACACCACTGCACGGCCCTAAACCCTGAAACAACACCCCCAGCAAGACCCCCTACACTGCCCGAACACCACTGACCTAAACCCTGAAACACCACCCCCAGTACGACCCCCTACACTGCCCGAACACCACTGCACTGCCCTAAACCCTGAAACACTACCCCCAGCATGACCCCCTACACTGCCCGAACACCACCGCTCTGCCCAAAACCCTGAAACACCAGCCCCAGCACGACCCCCTACACTGCCCGAACACCACTGCACTGCCCTAAACCGTGAAACACCAGCCTCAGCACGACCCCCTACACTGCCTGAACACCACTGCACTGCCCTGAACCCTGAAACACCAGCCCCAGCACAACACCCTACACTGCCCGAACACCACTGCACTGCCCTAAACCCTGAAACACCACCCCGTGCATGACCCCCTACACTGCCCGAACACCACTGCACTGCCCTAAACCCTGAAACACCACCCCCAGCGCGACCCCCTACACTGCCCGAACACCACTGCACTAAACCCTGAAACACCCCCCCCTGCACAACCCCCTACACTGCTCGAACACTACTGCACTGCCCTAAACCCAGAAACACCATCCCCAGCACGACCCCCTATACTGCACGAACACCACTGCACTGCCCTAAACCCTGAAACACTACCCCCAGCAAGACCCCCTACACTGCCCGAACACCACTGCACTGCCCTAAACCCTGAAACATCACCCCCAGCAAGGCCCCCTACACTGCCCGAACACCACTGCCCTAAACCCTGAAACACCACCCCCAGCAAGACCCCCTACACTGCCCGAACACCACTGCACTGCCCTAAACCCTGAAACACCAGCCCCAGCACGACCCCCTACACTGCCCGAACACCACTGCACTGCCCTAAACCCTGAAACACCACCCCCTGCACGACCCCCTACACTGCCCGAACACCACTGTACTGCCCTAAACCCTGAAACCCCACCCCCAGCATGACCCCCTACACTGCCAGAACACCACTGCACTGCCCTAAACCCTGAAACACCACCCCCTGCATGACCCCCTACTCTGCCCGAACACTACTGCACTGCCCTAAACCCTGAAACACCACCCCCAGCACGACCCCCTACACTGCACGAACACCACTGCACCGCCCTAAACCCTGACACACTACCCCCAGCAAGACCCCCTACACTGCCCGAACACCACTGCCCTAAACCCTGAAACACCACCCCCAGCAAGACCCCCTATACTGCCCGAACACCACTGCACTGCCCTAAACCCTGAAACACCACCCCCAGCAAGACCCCCTACACTGCCCGAACACCACTGCACTGCCCTAAACCCTGAAACACCACCCCCAGCACGACCCCCTACACTGCCCAAACACCACTGCTCTGCCCAAAACCCTGAACACCAGCCCCAGCACGACCCCCTACACTGCCCGAACAACACTGCACTGCCCCAAACCCTGAAACACCAGCCCCAGCACGACCCCCTACACTGCCCGAACACCACTGCACTGCCCTAAACCCTGAAACACCACCCTCAGCATGACCCCCTACACTGCCCGAACACCACTGCACTGCCCTAAACCCTGAAACACCAGCCCCAGCACGACCCCGTACACTGCCCGCACACCACTGCACTGCCCTAAACCCTGAAACACCAGCCCCAGCACAACCCCGTACACTGCCCGAACACCACTGCACTGCCCTAAACCCTGAAACACCAGCCCCAGCACGACCGCCTACACTGCCCGAAAACTACTGCACTGCCCTAAACCCTGAAACACCACCCCCAGCAAGACTACCTACACTGGCCAAACACCACTGCACTGCCCTAAACCCTGAAACACCACCCCCTGCACGACCCCCTACACTGCCCAAACACTACTGCACTGCCCTAAACCCTGAAACACCACCCCTCAGCACGACACCCTACACTGCCTGAACACCACTGCACTGCCCTTAACCACCACCCCAGCACGACCCCCTACACTGCCCGAACACCACTGCACTAAACCCTGAAACACCACCCCCTGCACGACCCCCTACACTGCCAGAACACCACTGCACTGCCCTAAACCCTGAAACACCACCCCCAGCACGACCCCCTACACTGCCCTAACACCACTGCACTGCCCTAAACCCTGAAACATCACCCCCAGCACAACCCCCTACACTGCCTGATCACCATTGCTCTGCCTTAAACCCTGAAACACTAGCCCCAGCACGACCCCCTACACTGCCCGAACACCACTGCACTGCTTTAAACCCTGAAACACCACCCCCAGCACGACCCCCTACACTGCCCGAACACCACTGCACTGCCCTAAACCCTGAAACACCAGCCCCAGCAAGACCACCTACACTGCCCGAACACCACTGCATTTCCCTAGACTCTGAAACACCAGCCCCAGCAAGACCCCCTACACTGCCCGAACACCACTGCACTGCCCTAAACCCTGAAACACCAGCCCCAGCATGACCCCCTACACTGCCCGAACACCACTGCACTGCCCTAAACCCTGAAACACCAGCCCCAGCACGACCCCCTACACTGCCCGAACACCACTGCACTGCCCTAAACCCTGAAACACCAGCCCCAGCACGACCCCCTACACTGCCCGAACACCACTGCACTGCCCTAAACCCTGAAACACCAGCCCCAGCACCACCCCCTACAATGCCCGAACACCACTGTACTGCCCTAAACCCTGAAACACCACCCCCTGCACTGCCCCCTACACTGCCCGAACACCACTGCACTGCCCTAAACCCTGAAACACCACCCCCTGCACGACCCCCTATACTGCACGAACACCACTGCACTGCCCTAAACCCTGAAACACCACCCCCTGCACCGCCCCCTACACTGCCCGAACACCACTGCACTGCCCTAAACCCTGAAACACCACCCCCAGCATGACCCCCTTTACTGCTCGAACACCACTGCACTGCCCCAAACCCTGAAACATCACCCCCAGCATGACCCCCTACACTGCCCGAACACCACTGCCCTAAACCCTGAAACACCACCCCTGCACGACCCCCTACACTGCCCGAACACCACTGCACTGCCCTAAACCCTGAAACACCACCCCCTGCACGACCCCCTACACTGCCCGAACACCACTGCACTGCCCTAAACCCTGAAACACCACCCCCAGCAAGACCCCCTACACTGCCCAAACACCACTGCACTGCCCTAAACCCTAGAACACTACCCCCAGCATGACCCCCTACACTACCCAAACACCACTGCACTACCCTAAACCTTAAAATACTCCCCCAGCACGACCCCCTACACTACCCGAACACGACTGCACTGCCCTAAACCCTAAAACACTCCCCCAGCACGACCCCCTACACTACCCGAACACCACTGCACTGCCCTAAACCCTAAAACACTCCCCCCAGCACGACCCCCTACACTACCTAAACACCACTGCACCGCCCTAAACCCTAAAACACTACCCCCGCATGACCCCCTACACTACCCAAATACCAATGCACTACCCTAATCCCTAAAACACTACCCCCCTCACAACCCCCTACACTACCCAAAGACCACTTCACTACCCTAAACTCTAAAACAATACCCCGCACGACTCCCTACACTACCCAAAGACCACTGCACTACCCTAAACCCTAAAACACGACCTCCTACACTACACAAACACCACTGCACTACCCTAAACCCTAAAAAACTACCCCCAGCACGAACCCCTACACTACCCAAACACCACTGCACTACCCTAAACCATAAAACACTACCCCCAGCAGTACCCCCTACACTACCCAAACACCACTGCACTACCCTAAACCCTAAAACACTACCCCCAGCAGTACCCCCTACACTACCCAAACACCATTGCACTACCCTAAACCCTAAAACACTACCCCCAGCAGTATCCCCTACACTACCCAAACACCACTGCACTACCCTAAACCCTAAAACCCTAAAACACTAACCCCAGCATGACCCCCTACACTACCCAAACACCACTGTACTACCCTAAACCCTAAAACACTCCCCCAGCACGACTCCCTACACTACCCAAACACCACTGCACTACCCTAAACCCTAAATCTACCCCCAGCATGACCCCCTACACTACACAAACACCACTGCACTACCCTAAACCCTAAAACACTACCCCCAGCACGACCCTCTTCACTACCTAAACACAACTGCACAATTTGTTACAGGCGTTGCAACGCAGGCCTGTGGTGCTTACTGGAAGTACCTGGTGGGATGGTTGGGCCCCAGGGACTCTCAGGATTCAAGGTGACCTAATCCCCCAACTTAAAACGCGCCACGGGGCGCGTTTGCACAGTGGTGAAGGGAGGGGCGGGGCCTCAGGTGACATGTGCGCAAACACGCCCTGTGGTGCGTTTTAAGTTGGGGAGTTAATTCCTTTGAATCCTGGGGCCAACTAGCCCACCAGGTACCTTCAGTAAGCACAACAGAGGTGCGTTGCAGAGAGGTGAAAAAAGGTGCGTGGCCTCGGAACGCCTCTCTGCAACTCAGCTCTGTAGTCCTAACTGTAGGTACCTGGGGGGCTAGTTGGACCCCAGGGACCCTCCGGATTCAAGGGGACTTAATCCTGCAACTTAAAACGCGCCACGGGGCGCGTTTGCACACATGTCACCTCAGGCCCCCCCTCCCTTCACCACTGTGCAAACGTGCACTGGCTCTGGTTAGTCAGAGTCAGTTACCACCAGTACCCGTCTGAAAAAGTTGTGGGCACAGGATGATTTTGCAACAAGGCCTCTTTCTGCTCCTCTGTTGGTTCTTTCTGCACATCTTTTGCTTCTTTCTGTGCGTTTTTTCTTCTTTCTTCACATGTCCTACCTCTGTTGGCATAGTTAGAAACTAGCATTTAAAAAACCTTTGAAATTCACTTAAAAAACCATAGGTTTCAGGCACGTTATAGTTAGAAATTAGCATTTAAAAAACCTTTGAAATTCACTGAAAAAACCATAGGTTTCAGGCACGTTATAGTTAGAAATTAGCATTTAAAAAACCTTTGAAATTCACTGAAAAAACCATAGGTTTCAGACACGTTATAGTTAGAAATTAGCATTTAAAAAACCTTTGAAATTCACTGAAAAAACCATAGGTTTTAGGGACAGTTATAGTTAGTTGGACATTGCACTCGTACAAAACCCGTGAAATTCCCCTGTTATAGTTAGTTCAGCTAACTATAACTCGCGCCCCGCAATGCACTGCTGATGACGTCACATATTACATCACTCATGACATGGTCAGTGACATCACTGATGACATCACTGATGACATCTCAAATGACATCACTGATGACATCATCCATGTGATAATTTCATGCATCTTCTCACACCCTAATATAACTTTTGATACACCCACTCTAAATTACAGACTGCCATTCTCAAAACCATAGACACTCCAACACCAAAAACTACATACCCACTCACTGATTCTTAGGTCTACACACACATCCACTCACTCACCTGTACAGTCACTCATACTTAGTCACTCAGTACAGGACTATCATATGCACTCATACACCTATATAAACACTCACACTCCGCCACTCATCCATAGAGGTACTCACACACCTAGTCAGTCATGCAAAAAATTAATCACACACCCATTTACTCACCTATACAGTTATACACACACCAGCTCACTTACTCATACAAATACTAGCACATTCTTACGCTCTTATACAATAACTGATACAAGCACACACGCATCCATACAGCCACTCTCACAATAACACACTCTCACTTATAGCCATTTAAATACTCTAACACACATATATACTGCCTTTTACATATGTAGTTACTCGCACATGTACCACTGAGATATACATTCACTCACTAACACACCCATACACACACTCACCCACCCAAGCAGTCCATCACAGATGCACTCTTGAAATCATGCACCCAGTGAATCACCCACTAACACATATATGTATAGAGTCACACACACCCCACCCACACAAACACTCAGGCAGCCATACAGATACTCAGAGAACCAATCAATAACCCATATAGACACTCATGTAGCTATTCGCAAATCCATGCATCCACTTACACACCAACAAACAGACGGATACAGACATTCACACAGTTTAGTCACTAACCCATGCATTCAGTAAGATACATTTAATCACTCACTTGTAGAGTCAGTCACTCACGTACTAAATCATCCATTCAGACACTTATACACCCACTCATTCTTCAATACGCCTTTCCCTATATATATTAAACATATTTAAACTTTACAGAAACACACAGTCACTGGATGATGTCATCAGTGATGTCATCAGTGATGTCATTTGAGATGTCATCAGTGATGTCATCAGTGATGTCACTGACCATGTCATGAGTGATGTAATATGTGACGTCATCAGCAGTGCATTGCGGGGCGCGAGTTATAGTTAGCTGAACTAACTATAACAGGGGAATTTCACGGGTTTTGTATGAGTGCAATGTCCAACTAACTATAACTGTCCCTAAAACCTATGGTTTTTTCAGTGAATTTCAAAGGTTTTTTAAATGCTAATTTCTAACTATAACGTGTCTGAAACCTATGGTTTTTTCAGTGAATATATATATGAGTGAATATATATGTGTATATATATGTGTGTGTTTATATATGTGTGTGTGTGTATATGTTGTGTATATTATATATATATTTATGTATTCTATTTTATATATATATTTATATTTTCCCTGAAACAAACAAAGGTTACACGGAGACATAGTTATGCTCAGGTTTCACTCATACAAAACCAGTGAAATTCAGCAGTTATAGTTAGCTCAGCTGGGCATGGCTTGGCCGAGGACCAAGATGGCCGCTCAAGCCTGAAGCTCTGGATCCCGCACCGAGAACACTCAGTTTTAACTAGCTCCATCGGTCCTACGCATGCAGCAACACCACGGGGTTGAACACTGAGCACCCGGGGCCCTCCTGACCCCCGCGTGATCTGCACATTGCAATGAAAAGCGGAGGTTTGGCTGACAGTGACCGAGGCCTGATGCGGCCCTCGGAGGCCCCATGATGACAGAGCCGGGGGAGCCTTAGGGAGGGGATGCAGTCGCAGCTGTCGGCTACGCCTCAATTGAGACTCACCATGGTGAATGGCCTGCTCTGTGTGGTGTGCTGCCCGCTGCGGGCGTGGGACTGCTGTGTTACCCGTCCAGTGTGAACTCCCCCCTTGGGCTGCAAGTGAGTAATTCCGGACACTAATTTAGGTGGCTGCGGAAATGAACCTTCACTCAACCCTGGGCGTAGTTTGCGTAGTCGCGCTACGCGAGGCTACGCGAAGTTACAAAAGCGGTACGCGATCTACTTGTAGCTACGTGAGTGCCCGTAGTTGCTTGTCCCGCCCGTTGGTGATGCGTTTTTCTTGCTCGCGAATGCGTATTGCGTGTTCGGGAGTCTGTTTGCGTGCTCGGGGGATAGTATCTCGCGAACTTACCCATGCGGTCGCCTATGGGCGCGGCCATCTTGTTTTTCACTTGTCCCGCCCGTTTGCGATGCCTTATTTCCTGTTCCGGGTCGCGTATAGCGTGTTCGCGATGCGCATTTCATGTTCATGAACGCGTCTTACGTGTTCGCAATGCTTTTTCCGTGCACACGTGGAAATATCGCATGAACTTACCCACGCGGTCGCGATGGGCGCGGCCATCTTGTTTTTTCACTCTATGCTATGGTTCTGGGGCCTGCTTTTCTATCCTCCCTCTATCTTTGCCATCCTTAGGTTTTTACACTGTTTTTCTGATCTTTTTTATTTATTATCTATCCCTCTCTGTCCCTAAGTCTATATTTTGCATTTTATTTCTACTTTTACTGCGTTTTTTTCACTTTTCTACTGTTTTATATTACTTCCTTCTTTAAGCTCCTACTTCTTCCCCTAACTTTATTTTTCCCTTCTAAATTTTCTTTTCCGCCTCCCGCTCACCCCAGAACTATGCCTAAGGGTACTGATGGGCGCTCCAAGGGCAAGGGGCCTGCGCCCAAGAGCCGCCACCTGCCTTGTGATACCAAAGAGGATGATGGACGGAGCGCTTGAGCTAATCAAACACTCACCCCCAGTCAACTGATCTGGGTTTAATCCATCATCATTCTTTAGCTCACTCCACCACCCCAGTTCAGACATGGCCATATGCAAATCAGTCTGACCCTGTGCCTCATGGGAACAGTCCAGCCCGAACTGCCAAGCCATGTCTTCCCTGGACCGGAAACAAGCATCCTGGGACCGGTTTCTGGCTATTCAGCCGTCATCAGCCAGGCTAGCTTGAATCCAGTGGCAAAGTGAGCAAGGGACCCACGTCTGGGCATACCCTGCCAACTTAGGGCGAACAAAGCGATACCAAAGAGGATGATGGACGGAGCGCTTGAGCTAATCAAACACTCACCCCCAGTCAACTGATCTGGGTTTAATCCATCATCATTCTTTAGCTCACTCCACCACCCCAGTTCAGACATGGCCATATGCAAATCAGTCTGACCCTGTGCCTCATGGGAACAGTCCAGCCCGAACTGCCAAGCCATGTCTTCCCTGGACCGGAAACAAGCATCCTGGGACCGGTTTCTGGCTATTCAGCCGTCATCAGCCAGGCTAGCTTGAATCCAGTGGCAAAGTGAGCAAGGGACCCACGTCTGGGCATACCCTGCCAACTTAGGGCGAACAAAGCGATACCAAAGAGGATGATGGACGGAGCGCTTGAGCTAATCAAACACTCACCCCCAGTCAACTAATCTGGGTTTAATCCATCATCATTCTTTAGCTCACTCCACCACCCCAGTTCAGACATGGCCATATGCAAATCAGTCTGACCCTGTGCCTCATGGGAACAGTCCAGCCCGAACTGCCAAGCCATGTCTTCCTGGACCGGAAACAAGCATCCTGGGACCGCTTTCTGGCTATTCAGCCGTCATCAGCCAGGCTAGCTTGAATCCAGTGGCAAAGTGAGCAAGGGACCCACGTCTGGGCATACCCTGCCAACTTAGGGCGAACAAAGCGATACCAAAGAGGATGATGGACGGAGCGCTTGAGCTAATCAAACACTCACCCCCAGTCAACTGATCTGGGTTTAATCCATCATCATTCTTTAGCTCACTCCACCACCCCAGTTCAGACATGGCCATATGCAAATCAGTCTGACCCTGTGCCTCATGGGAACAGTCCAGCCCGAACTGCCAAGCCATGTCTTCCCTGGACCGGAAACAAGCATCCTGGGACCGGTTTCTGGCTATTCAGCCGTCATCAGCCAGGCTAGCTTGAATCCAGTGGCAAAGTGAGCAAGGGACCCACGTCTGGGCATACCCTGCCAACTTAGGGTGAACAAAGCGATACCAAAGAGGATGATGGACGGAGCGCTTGAGCTAATCAAACACTCACCCCCAGTCAACTGATCTGGGTTTAATCCATCATCATTCTTTAGCTCACTTCCACCACCCCAGTTCAGACATGGCCATATGCAAATCAGTCTGACCCTGTGCCTCATGGGAACAGTCCAGCCCGAACTGCCAAGCCATGTCTTCCCTGGACCGGAAACAAGCATCCTGGGACCGGTTTCTGGCTATTCAGCCGTCATCAGCCAGGCTATCTTGAATCCAGTGGCAAAGTGAGCAAGGGACCCACGTCTGGGCATACCCTGCCAACTTAGGGCGAACAAGGCGATACCAAAGAGGATGATGGACGGAGCGCTTGAGCTAATCAAACACTCACCCCCAGTCAACTGATCTGGGTTTAATCCATCATCATTCTTTAGCTCACTCCACCACCCCAGTTCAGACATGGCCATATGCAAATCAGTCTGACCCTGTGCCTCATGGGAACAGTCCAGCCCGAACTGCCAAACCATGTCTTCCCTGGACCGGAAACAAGCATCCTGGGACCGGTTTCTGGCTATTCAGCCGTCATCAGCCAGGCTAGCTTGAATCTAGTGGCAAAGTGAGCAAGGGACCCACGTCTGGGCATACCCTGCCAACTTAGGGCGAACAAAGCGATACCAAAGAGGATGATGGATGGAGCGCTTGAGCTAATCAAACACTCACCCCCAGTCAACTGATCTGGGTTTAATCCATCATCATTCTTTAGCTCACTCCACCACCCCAGTTCAGACATGGCCATATGCAAATCAGTCTGACCCTGTGCCTCATGGGAACAGTACAGCCCGAACTGCCAAGCCATGTCTTCCCTGGACCGGAAACAAGCATCCTGGGACCGGTTTCTGGCTATTCAGCCGTCATCAGCCAGGCTAGCTTGAATCCAGTGGCAAAGTGAGCAAGGGACCCACGTCTGGGCATACCCTGCCAACTTAGGGCGAACAAAGCGATACCAAAGAGGATGATGGACGGAGCGCTTGAGTTAATCAAACACTCACCCCCAGTCAACTGATCTGGGTTTAATCCATCATCATTCTTTAGCTCACTCCACCACCCCAGTTCAGACATGGCCATATGCAAATCAGTCTGACCCTGTGCCTCATGGGAACAGTCCAGCCCGAACTGCCAAGCCATGTCTTCCCTGGACCGGAAACAAGCATCCTGGGACCGGTTTCTGGCTATTCAGCCGTCATCAGCCAGGCTAGCTTGAATCCAGTGGCAAAGTGAGCAAGGGACCCACGTCTGGGCATACCCTGCCAACTTAGGGCGAACAAAGCGATACCAAAGAGGATGATGGACGGAGCGCTTGAGCTAATCAAACACTCACCCCCAGTCAACTAATCTGGGTTTAATCCATCATCATTCTTTAGCTCACTCCACCACTCCCAGTTCAGACATGGCCATATGCAAATCAGTCTGACCCTGTGCCTCATGGGAACAGTCCAGCCCGAACTGCCAAGCCATGTCTTCCCTGGACCGGAAACAAGCATCCTGGGACCGGTTTCTGGCTATTCAGCCGTCATCAGCCAGGCTAGCTTGAATCCAGTGGCAAAGTGAGCAAGGGACCCACGTCTGGGCATACCCTGCCAACTTAGGGCGAACAAAGCGATACCAAAGAGGATGATGGACGGAGCGCTTGAGCTAATCAAACACTCACCCCCAGTCAACTGATCTGGGTTTAATCCATCATCATTCTTTAGCTCACTCCACCACCCCAGTTCAGACATGGCCATATGCAAATCAGTCTGACCCTGTGCCTCATGGGAACAGTCCAGCCCGAACTGCCAAGCCATGTCTTCCCTGGACCGGAAACAAGCATCCTGGGACCGGTTTCTGGCTATTCAGCCGTCATCAGCCAGGCTAGCTTGAATCCAGTGGCAAAGTGAGCAAGGGACCCACGTCTGGGCATACCCTGCCAACTTAGGGCGAACAAAGCGATACCAAAGAGGATGATGGACGGAGCGCTTGAGCTAATCAAACACTCACCCCCAGTCAACTGATCTGGGTTTAATCCATCATCATTCTTTAGCTCACTCCACCACCCCAGTTCAGACATGGCCATATGCAAATCAGTCTGACCCTGTGCCTCATGGGAACAGTCCAGCCCGAACTGCCAAGCCATGTCTTCCCTGGACCGGAAACAAGCATCCTGGGACCGGTTTCTGGCTATTCAGCCGTCATCAGCCAGGCTATCTTGAATCCAGTGGCAAAGTGAGCAAGGGACCCACGTCTGGGCATACCCTGCCAACTTAGGGCGAACAAGGCGATACCAAAGAGGATGATGGATGGAGCGCTTGAGCTAATCAAACACTCACCCCCAGTCAACTGATCTGGGTTTAATCCATCATCATTCTTTAGCTCACTCCACCACCCCAGTTCAGACATGGCCATATGCAAATCAGTCTGACCCTGTGCCTCATGGGAACAGTCCAGCCCGAACTGCCAAGCCATGTCTTCCTGGACCGGAAACAAGCATCCTGGGACCGGTTTCTGGCTATTCAGCCGTCATCAGCCAGGCTAGCTTGAATCCAGTGGCAAAGTGAGCAAGGGACCCACGTCTGGGCATACCCTGCCAACTTAGGGCGAACAAAGCGATACCAAAGAGGATGATGGATGGAGCGCTTGAGCTAATCAAACACTCACCCCCAGTCAACTGATCTGGGTTTAATCCATCATCATTCTTTAGCTCACTCCACCACCCCAGTTCAGACATGGCCATATGCAAATCAGTCTGACCCTGTGCCTCATGGGAACAGTCCAGCCCGAACTGCCAAGCCATGTCTTCCCTGGACCGGAAACAAGCATCCTGGGACCGGTTTCTGGCTATTCAGCCGTCATCAGCCAGGCTAGCTTGAATCCAGTGGCAAAGTGAGCAAGGGACCCACGTCTGGGCATACCCTGCCAACTTAGGGCGAACAAAGCGATACCAAAGAGGATGATGGACGGAGCGCTTGAGCTAATCAAACACTCACCCCCAGTCAACTGATCTGGGTTTAATCCATCATCATTCTTTAGCTCACTCCACCACCCCAGTTCAGACATGGCCATATGCAAATCAGTCTGACCCTGTGCCTCATGGGAACAGTCCAGCCCGAACTGCCAAGCCATGTCTTTCCTGGACCGGAAACAAGCATCCTGGGACCGGTTTCTGGCTATTCAGCCGTCATCAGCCAGGCTAGCTTGAATCCAGTGGCAAAGTGAGCAAGGGACCCACGTCTGGGCATACCCTGCCAACTTAGGGCGAACAAAGCGATACCAAAGAGGATGATGGACGGAGCGCTTGAGCTAATCAAACACTCACCCCCAGTCAACTGATCTGGGGTGGCATGGTGAGCAATAGAATGATGGATTTAACCCAGATCTCTTGACTGGGGGTGAATGTTTTGATTTGTTCTGCATTCCGTCCATCAATTGTGTGTCTTTTGCTTTCTCGCCCTAAGTGCGCCAGGTATGCCCAGACGTGGGTCCTGGGCTCACTGTGCCACTGGAATCAAGCTATCCTGGCTGAAGAGGGGTGAAACCCCGAAACCGGTCCTAGGATGCTTGTTTCCGGTCCAGGAAGGACCTGGCTTGGCAGTTCGGGCTGGACTGTTCCCATGAGACACAGGGTCAAGACTGATTTGCATATGGCCAGGTCTAAACTGGGGTGGCATGGTGAGCAAAAGAATGATGGATTTAACCCAGATCTCTTGACTGGGGGTGAATGTTTTGATTTGTTCTGCATTCCGTCCATCAATTGTGTGTCTTTTGCTTTCTCGCCCTAAGTGCGCCAGGTATGCCCAGACGTGGGTCCTGGGCTCACTGTGCCACTGGAATCAAGCTATCCTGGCTGAAGAGGGGTGAAACCCCGAAACCGGTCCTAGGATGCTTGTTTCCGGTCCAGGAAGGACCTGGCTTGGCAGTTCGGGCTGGACTGTTCCCATGAGGCACAGGGTCAAGACTGATTTGCATATGGCCAGGTCTAAACTGGGGTGGCATGGTGAGCAAAAGAATGATGGATTTAACCCAGATCTCTTGACTGGGGGTGAATGTTTTGATTTGTTCTGCATTCCGTCCTTCAATTGTGTGTCTTTTGCTTTCTCGCCCTAAGTGCGCCAGGTATGCCCAGACGTGGTCCTGGGCTCACTGTGCCACTGGAATCAAGCTATCCTGGCTGAAGAGGGGTGAAACCCCGAAACCGGTCCTAGGATGCTTGTTTCCGGTCCAGGAAGGACCTGGCTTGGCAGTTCGGGCTGGACTGTTCCCATGAGGCACAGGGTCAAGACTGATTTGCATATGGCCAGGTCTAAACTGGGGTGGCATGGTGAGCAAAAGAATGATGGATTTAACCCAGATCTCTTGACTGGGGGTGAATGTTTTGATTTGTTCTGCATTCCGTCCATCAATTGTGTGTCTTTTGCTTTCTCGCCCTAAGTGCGCCAGGTATGCCTAGACGTGGGTCCTGGGCTCACTGTGCCACTGGAATCAAGCTATCCTGGCTGAAGAGGGGTGAAACCCCGAAACCGGTCCTAGGATGCTTGTTTCCGGTCCAGGAAGGACCTGGCTTGGCAGTTCGGGCTGGACTGTTCCCATGAGGCACAGGGTCAAGACTGATTTGCATATGGCCAGGTCTAAACTGGGGTGGCATGGTGAGCAAAAGAATGATGGATTTAACCCAGATCTCTTGACTGGGGGTGAATGTTTTGATTTGTTCTGCATTCCGTCCTTCAATTGTGTGTCTTTTGCTTTCTCGCCCTAAGTGCGCCAGGTATGCCCAGACGTGGTCCTGGGCTCACTGTGCCACTGGAATCAAGCTATCCTGGCTGAAGAGGGGTGAAACCCCGAAACCGGTCCTAGGATGCTTGTTTCCGGTCCAGGAAGGACCTGGCTTGGCAGTTCGGGCTGGACTGTTCCCATGAGGCACAGGGTCAAGACTGATTTGCATATGGCCAGGTCTAAACTGGGGTGGCATGGTGAGCAAAAGAATGATGGATTTAACCCAGATCTCTTGACTGGGGGTGAATGTTTTGATTTGTTCTGCATTCCGTCCATCAATTGTGTGTCTTTTGCTTTCTCGCCCTAAGTGCGCCAGGTATGCCCAGACGTGGGTCCTGGGCTCACTGTGCCACTGGAATCAAGCTATCCTGGCTGAAGAGGGGTGAAACCCCGAAACCGGTCCTAGGATGCTTGTTTCCGGTCCAGGAAGGACCTGGCTTGGCAGTTCGGGCTGGACTGTTCCCATGAGGCACAGGATCAAGACTGATTTGCATATGGCCAGGTCTAAACTGGGGTGGCATGGTGAGCAAAAGAATGATGGATTTAACCCAGATCTCTTGACTGGGGGTGAATGTTTTGATTTGTTCTGCATTCCGTCCATCAATTGTGTGTCTTTGCTTTCTCGCCCTAAGTGCGCCAGGTATGCCCAGACGTGGGTCCTGGGCTCACTGTGCCACTGGAATCAAGCTATCCTGGCTGAAGAGGGGTGAAACCCCGAAACCGGTCCTAGGATGCTTGTTTCCGGTCCAGGAAGGACCTGGCTTGGCAGTTCGGGCTGGACTGTTCCCATGAGGCACAGGGTCAAGACTGATTTGCATATGGCCAGGTCTAAACTGGGGTGGCATGGTGAGCAAAAGAATTATGGATTTAATCCAGATCTCTTGACTGGGGGTGAATGTTTTGATTTGTTCTGCATTCCGTCCATCAATTGTGTGTCTTTTGCTTTCTCGCCCTAAGTGCGCCAGGTATGCCCAGACGTGGGTCCTGGGCTCACTGTGCCACTGGAATCAAGCTATCCTGGCTGAAGAGGGGTGAAACCCCGAAACCGGTCCTAGGATGCTTGTTTCCGGTCCAGGAAGGACCTGGCTTGGCAGTTCGGGCTGGACTGTTCCCATGAGGCACAGGGTCAAGACTGATTTGCATATGGCCAGGTCTAAACTGGGGTGGCATGGTGAGCAAAAGAATGATGGATTTAACCCAGATCTCTTGACTGGGGGTGAATGTTTTGATTTGTTCTGCATTCCGTCCATCAATTGTGTGTCTTTTAC